>JANUWF010002793.1:0-21205 GCA_026120185.1 Voacanga thouarsii | reverse complement strand
TGGAACTGAAGAGCAAGATGCAGGTTTATGTTATGAGGTAGCAAAAGAATTTTTATATATCTAGAACTAGATTTTTTGGATAGTTTTTTATGTATAAATGAGATCAATGGGAACAAGTGTATTGCATGGAACTTATTAAACCTGAAAGCTTCAGTTTTCTTCTAGACTAAGAAAAATATAGCATAATTAAGTGCTTGCCAGTACAGATCTTCATTTGAGATTATTTATGCATCTCTTTTTACATTTTCAACAGAGGCTAGAATTTCTTGGCGATTCTGTGCTGGACATACTTATTACATGGTATCTTTACCAAAATCACTCTGATATTGATCCGGGTGAACTGACAGACTTGCGTTCGCATCCGTCAACAATGATAATTTTGCTCTTGCTGCTGTAAGACACCACCTTCATCTGCATCTTCAGCATTGCTCTGGCTTTCTTGAAGATCAAATATCAAAATATGTTAAGGCTGTCTCCGAGTCTTCTGATGATATGGAGCTGCTCCAAAGGTAAGCTCGTAGCATTTGATCATGTCAAAAGTTATTTGTATCAATCCTTTTCTCTCTGTTGTTATTGTATTCCCATTTATACGCTAGCTTTATGTAGCTAAATCTTTTTTGCTGCTCCAGGTACTTGGTGACTTGGTGGAAAGTATTGCTCGGGGCAGTCTGATTGACTCTAATCCGAACCTGGATGAAGTCCGGAGGATCTTCAAACCAATACTACCTCCAATTGTTACTCCTGATAAGCTTGAACTCCCTCCCCTTCGTGAACTGATTGAATTATGCGACTCTCTAGGTTATTTTATAAAGGAAGATTGTACAGCAACAGAGGATGGGGTGCAGGCAGAGCTTATTTTACAGCTTGAACAGGCCCGGTTGGTCGGGAAGGGATTTGCACAGACTAGAAAGGCTGCAAGAGGCCAAGCAGCCCTTCATTTGTTGAAGAACTTAGAGGTTTGTCCATTTCCACATTTAATACCTCATTTGTATTGCTCTATAATTTTGAATAGTATTCCCCTTCTTTCCTCAAACTGCATGATCAATCTTTCTTGAGAGAAATTGGGGGAGTCTCCCATAGCTTGTCATATTCCTCCCAAAAATTGAAACAAAGGAATGGAGGATGCGATCTAAATTGTTGTTTTTGAGTAACATTTCAAAGCCTTTCTATTAAATGCCACACCACCTAGGACAAAAATGGCTATGGTTTGCTGATGAAAGAGGTGTCATTCTCTAGGACATGTAATCTTCATTACAAAGAACCATTAGGGGAAATAGTTTTCCTGGAGTGATAGACTAAAGTTCAGAGTATGTTGTTGTGAAAGTTCTATATGAGATCGTAATGATAAACAATTATTTGCAAGTGTTGTTTATTATCTGCTATGCAAGCTAATAAGATTAACTGGATTCTGAATTGGTAAATTCAGTTTTTCCAGGTTATTAGTGCACACAATTTAGAGTGTGCTTTTACAAATTTTGGAATTTGCGAAGTTCAAAGCCAAGAAATACTTTTTTTTTTTTTTTGAGTAGAGAGAAGGTATTAGTTTTCCTGGTAACCTGGATGGGACATGCTATCTCATTGGTCATCTTTGATAGAAGAACAGTACAATTGAAATTAGGGGTAACCTGTCAGTGCTTCATTTGTCGGTTTTTTCCCCCCTTTTCTTTGGCCAATATTATTTTGTTCCAAATTGCTCCTTTAAGACCCCCCCCCCAGTATATCTTTTGGGGCTCTTTTTGAACAATATCACCCATTGAAACTACTTTAGAAAATACATAGAATTTTATAAAAGAACTAGATGTGAACTTTTCCTTTTTGATGCTATTCTGCGAAGACTCTTGTCTTTAAGCAGCTGTTATTCTTTTCAGGTATCAGTTTTATGTATATTCCATAAATTCTTTATGCGAATCTCAATTTTTTCATAACTATCCATCATATGATGCTGGCACACGTTCTCATGACAGAGAGGAGGAATTTCAAACCCTAAACGTAAAAAAGAAGAGGGCAGTTCTATCTGCACCCAAGAAAATAATGAAACAACTAGGAGCAAATCCAGAAAATTGCAGAAGATATTTGAACCAACTGGAGATCTCTCCAGTTGTGATCCTAAAGGTTTCTACTTCAATAAGCTAGAGATTCCAGGTATCTACTGCTGCTACTACTCCTTGCTTAAATTAGACTGCTGAAAATTTATATCAGTGCAATTTGCATGCATTAGATAACTTCATTTTGTCTATTTCAAAGAAATAGGTGAGACCAGTTCCGTTGTCAAGAATAGGATATAACCAAGTAAATAACCTAGTATGCAAAGCTATAGAACCATGACAGAAGGGAGATGCAAACCATGTTTAGGCCTTTATCCTCTATACTCAAAGGTAGTTAGTTGGACTATGCTCCAAATGCTGTCTTCTATAAATGGTTTTTTTTAGTAAACTCAACACAAGAAAGCTTTACTAAAGTCATGAGTTAATTTATACACTCTGTAATCACATAAAATGGGAATGAAACATTTGATACATTTTATCCACATGACAATGCCTCTCCTTCAAAAATATTGCAGTGGAATAAACGAAGCAATTCATCAACCCCACTCCCACCCCAAAAATGCCAAGAGGAGAAAGAATGAAGTAAAAGTCTATCAAATAATTAATTGACATATTAGTGTATGTAAATAAGGAAAGAAAGGACGAGACACTAACCAACTCAATTCTGATTTAGGGTTAATAAGCAAGTTGACTCAACTAGGGAGAGAGTGTATTGAGATCACATTCAACAGAAAGTATATATACAACATCTAAGCTTGTTTATGAAATTACTCCTGTAGTTGAAACTTTGTTCTGATCTTCTTCTTTGCAGTACTGGCTCCAATCAACATGAAAAAAGGGGGACCGCGGACCTCTCTTTTTGATCTGTGTAAGAAACTGCAATGGCCAATGCCAGATTTCCAGTTCACGGAGTACAAGTCAAGGTTGGATTAATTATATTTAGCTGATTTTTATCTACATCTATCTCATTCAATATTAACTATTACTTATCTGTATGATCATTTGAGCCCAATAATTGACAGTAGTAAGGCCGTTTTTTCACAAAATAGAAACTCGTTGAGTTTGAACTAACTAGTGTTTCATATACCAGAACTCCAATGGTGTTTGGTGAAGGTTCTGAGCAGAGAACAGGCTTTAATAGTTTTGAATCTCAAATCAAATTGACCATACCCAACTTCGGCATTATAGAACTCAAAGGAGATCCAAGAGCTGATAAAAAGAGTGCATCTGACTCAGCTGCCTTGCACATGCTGCATAAGCTAGAAGGTCAGGGAAGGATCATTATTGGCAAATAATGAGCGTTTGTCTACTGAGATGTCTGCCATCATGAATTGCAGGTATCATTCCTATGTGATTCAACTAACCGCTTGAGCATAGGAAATAGCATTGGCTAGAGCTAGAAATATAGGAGCTGGTAGACTTGTCAAGTAAGCCCTTGAAGGGGACAAACCGTGGGTTCAGGTGCTTATGCAGCAAATTCACGAAACTCATGATGTTTTACTCTCATAAAGTAGTATCAAGAAAACATTCCCGAACGACTCTAGATCACCAGCATGTGTAAATTACTAGGATTAAGTATATACTTTATATATAAGTAGATATTACATTAAAAGTTAAACTGAGCCTCTTCATTGTTTTCTTTACCTTTTCTTTGTGATAAGGTTAAACCCCCTTCTCAAGAAGGGAAAAATCACACTTTTGGTGGTTAATACTTTGCTTTTTGTCTTAATTTTACACCAAAAACATCACGAGTCTCTCAGTTAAAAATGTTGCAATTTAATACCAATATGATATCCCCCCATGTAATATATGATCAATGTTGGGGAAATTTTGTTTGGCATGCCTGGTTATGCCCTTCCCACTTTGCTAAAATAATTGTCCACTCACGGTTCTTTGAATTATTGTTTCTGCTACAATAATTAGAATTATTCTTTGTGTTTAATAGAGTTGGAACGTATTGTAAACTTTAGATGTAAATATGAGACTGATAGGATTGCTGCAAAATTGAGATATTATTACATCATCTACACAAAACTAGCGCTATTTGCATGCTTACTATTATACTGGCAAAATGACCAAAGGATCATCACGTGAACCAAGGGAACAATGATAGTATTTTCAAATTATTGACTTCTAAATGTTGGGAACAAAAGAGAAAGAGAAATAAGAAATAAGGGTTTGTAAGACTTGCTACGTTACAAAAGTAACATTCAAGAAAGTTGCCTTTCTTTGTTAAACTTTTGTATTTACCTCTAGTATACTTCAATCTAAAAATAAACTGATGTTTTTTCAATGTCTTTGTAAGAAATTGAGAGAAAATAATTTTTTTTTCATCTATCTCAAATTTTACAATGAGCTAATTATATACAAGCAGTCTAATGCACAAATATGGCAATTATCCTAATAAATTGATTCACAAAATTTTCTAATCAATTATTTAATTACTCGTCCACAAAATCTCTTAATCACTGATTACAAAATTCCCTAATTTAAGGGTTAAACTTTCCTAATTTTAGTGTTATAATATTTACAACCTTACTTTCTTAGAATACACCTTTTAATCATATTTTTTCACACTCTCCCTCAAGCTAGTGAATAGATATTCTCCATTCCCAATTTGGATATAATATTTTTAAACACCGAATCGTTAACACATCGCAAAGCTGATTATTGATAGACACATAAGGTGTGCGGATTAATCAACTTTTCAATTTCTCCTTGATAAAATGTCTATCAATTTCGATATGCTTTGTTTGATCACGTTGCACGAGATTGTGAGCTATGCTAATTGCGGACTTATTATCGTAGTAAAGTTTTATTAGACCCTCTAACTTGATTCTTATGTCTTGTAGAATGATTGTTAACAAAAACAACTCATATACTCCTTGAGCCATCCCTCGAAATTCAGCCTCTACAGTAGACCGTGCTACTACATTTTGTTTTTTACTCCTTCATGTCACAAGATTTTCACCAAGGAACGTACAATCTAGTAGTCGATCTTCTATCAATCGATGACCCAACATAATCTGCATCTGTATAGGCTTCAAGCATTAGGCCTCCACTTCTCTTAAAAAAAAGTCCTCTTCTTGGTGTACCTTTGAGATATTGCAAAACAATGTGTGCTGCTCGAAGATAAACCTCTTTTGGACTATACATAAATTGACTAATCATACTCACAACATAAGCAATATTCGGTCGTGTGTGGAACAAATAAACGAGTCTTCCCATCAAACATTGATATACCCCTTTGTCCATCATAACATCTTCCTTTTGGATCTATCGGAGTACTCACTGGTTTGCATGCTGTTTTTCTTGTCTCCTTGAGTAGATCAGTTACATATTTCTGTTGAGAGAGAAAAATACCTTTATCTGAATATGCCACTTCAATTTTGAGAAAATACTTTAAATTTCCAAGTGTCTTAATCTCGAATTCTTTTGCCAAGCACTCACTCAAAGAATGTCTCTCCTCATCATCACTCCCTGGAACAATTATGCCATCTACAGAAACTAAGAGGACTGTGACTCCTTCTGAAGACGAATGTTTGATGAATAAAGTATGATCTCCTTGACTTTGTTTGTATCCTAACATCACCATAACTTTGGCAAACCTGTCGAACCATGTTCAAAGAGATTGTTTAAGCCCATATAATGCATTTCTTAACCTACGGATCGTATGATCAGCAACTCTTTTCCCATAACCTCGGAGGTATCTCCATATATATCTCCTCCTGGAGATCTTCATACAAGAAAGTATTTTTTATATCAAACTCGCTGTAAATCTCATCCAAAGTTAGTCGCCAAAGACAATAGGACTCTAACCGTATTCAATTTTGCAACTAGAGCAAAAGTCTCTAGATAGTCCATTCTATACGTTTGAGTATAACCCTTGGCAACCAGTCTTGCCTTGTATCTTTCTACTGAACCATCAGCTCTATATTTCATTATGTACACCCATTTACACCCTACTGGTTTCTTCCTTGCTTCCCTGCTATTAACTCCACAAGCTCCCATGTCTCCATTTGTACATTCATAGCTTGTTTCCATTTTTTATTAGATAAAACTTCGGATAGATTGGAAGGAATAGAAATGGTTTCTAGGTTATTGAAGAAGGCCCTGTGTAACGAAGAAAAATGCTGAAAGGACAGGAAGTGTGCAAAGGGGGTATAAAGTGCTTTTAGTGCACTATTTCGCACTTTTTCTAAATACAATAGGCAAGTCTATGTCACTACTACCCATATGGATCTCACTCCCTACCTCTAGTTCTATTTCAATCTGTAATGTAGGTTTGGAAGTTATTATCTTATCAGGCTCTTGCACTTGCATAGGGTTGGGAGAAGCCATCTTCTTCCTTATATACATCTTTCTTTTGCCATATCTAACATCTTTAGGAACAGACTCAGTGTCAAATTGAGCAAATACAGGTTCAAAAGAGACTGTGATAGACTTAGATAGCTCAGAGTGAACTAAGATAGGATCACTAGTGAATGAGGAAGTAGGATGATTTGAAATTGAAAGATCTAATAATAAGTCAAAATCCAAACTCTCATCTTCTCTCACAAACTGCTTTCCCTGAAGATAAAAGTTTGGAAAGTAAGATTCACGTTCATTGAAAGTAACATCCATAGAAACAAAGGATTTTCGAGAGGGTAGATGATAGCACTTGTATCCTTTTTTAGTGGACGAATATCCCACAAATACACATTTTATAGCCCTTGGATCTAATTTTCTTTAGTTGTGACTATGAACATGGACAAAGGATGTATATTCAAACACTCTAAGAACAAGATTATTTGTGGTGTGGAAGGTAGGATAGAAAGTGGACAACACATCCATTGGACTCGAAATTCTAAGACTCTAGATGACAATCGGTTTATGAGATGTATTGTTGTAAGAACAGACCTCCCCCAAAAGGTTTTAGGTAAATGATATTCAAATAACAATGCTCGAGTTTTTTCAAGGAGATCACCATTTTTTCTCTTTGTAACTCCATTTTGCTACGAGGTATTCACACAAGATGACTCGTGAATTATCCATTCCTTTTGAAAATATAGGCTTAGAGTTTGATTGAAATAAACTCGTGCATTGTCAGACCTAACTCTCTTGATGATCACTCCAAACTAATTTTTAATCATGGAGCAGAAATTTAGAAAAATAATACTGACATCAAATTTTTGTTTAAAAAGGAAGACCTAGCAAACGCGAGTGCGAGTCATCAATAAAGGAAACAAGCTATCGTTCCCCAAAAATATTAGTAATAGTAGATGGACCCCAGACATCACTATGAATTAAATGAAAAGGAATGGCACTTCTGTGATTGCTCACTGGAAAGGGTACACGTTTGTATTTGATAAGTTCACATTTTTCACAATAAAAAGACTCAATAACTAAATGTTGAAATAAAGATAGAAACAAGAATTTTATAACTCGAAATAATGGATGTCCAAGTCGACGTTAATGGTGCTAAATTTTCTCCTTATTGGATGACAAAGACTTAGAAACAAATGATACTAATTGTTTACCCTTAAGGATGGTTGGTTGACTTGCTTCAAGAAAGTAGAGGCCACTCCATTCTCTAGCATATCCAATTATCGTCCTTGAACTCGTCCACTTTTGGATAGGTGTAAGCAGAAAAATCAGAAGCAGTTCAGGATGAACAACTCTAATACCATGTAAGAAATTGAGAGAGAATAATCTCTTTTTCATCTATCTCAAAAGTTACAATGAGCTGATTATATACAAACTGCCTAAGATACAAATATAACAACTATCCTAATAAATTGATTCACAAAATCTCATAATCAATCCCCTAATTACTGCCCACAAAATTTCTTAATAACTGATTATAAAATCCTCTAATTTAAGGGTCAAACTTTCCTAATTCTAACGTTACAATATTTACAACCTTACTTTCTTAAAATACACTCTTTAGCCATATTTTCCCACCGTCTTTAATCTTTTTAATGTCTTTTAATGTTTTGAAAATAAAAGAAGGTCATCCATTTATAGATTTTAAGAAGGAGATTATTCTTTGGATATACATGAATATATCAAGTAAAAAACATTAATCCATATTATTCAGGGATCTTATGAGACATTAAATTATATCATTTATGAATGCTTTTAGATAAAATATTCTTTGAATAAAATATTAGATCTAAATAATAAAATTTACTCCCTCCGTTTCAAAATATTTGTTCATGAAACATTTTGCACACAGATTAAAGATGTTGAAAATAATACTACAATTTAGATAAAGTTTCTATTCTATCCATATTAAAAGCATGATAGTTATTGGTTGGTAAAAATTTTCAAGAAATATGAAGAAAGAAAAATTTTGGAAAGTTGTGCATTTGATTTAGAATAAATGAGGGTAAAATGAAAAAAATTAATTATTAGTTTTAGAAATATGTACATGAATAAGTATTTTGAAACAAAATAAAAAAGTTTTATGAACAAGTATTTTGAAATGGATGGAGTATTTTACCAAAATAATGATTGAATTCAAAATAGAAGTTTAAAAATTAATATTTCTCGATTTTTGAAACGCATCTTCAACAATCCTCCATTTGTTTTGAAAATTGAATGATATAATGTCTTCAGACTTAAACTACTCTTTCCGTCCTAAATTATCAGTCCACTTTCTAATTTAATCTGTCTCAAATTATCTATCTTTTTAGGAAATCAAAATTTAATATTTCAAATTTACTCCTATTTAATAGCATTCATTTGGTTAATTTTCAAGAAATATCAATAACAACTTGGAGAAAGAATTAAATATTCAAAAATATTTTGATCCATTTTCTAATAATAATTAAATACTTAGGAGAGAAGTAATTTGAAGTTATATCAAAGTTTCGAGGTTTGTGTACTTCTTAAGATACTTATCATTGAATTTTTAAGGATAAAAATAGAAGAGAATGTTTAATTAACTAAAAAAATTACTTTTTTTAATCTCCGCATAATCGGTTAAAGTGGGTAGATAATTTGAGACGGAAAGAGTATTAGCTAGTGTATGCATCTCTAGTTTGTTGAGTTATTTAGTGATTGAAGTCTTAAGCTATATATCTCATTCAATGAAATAAAAATACCTTACACTTGTTATCAATGCAACAGGAAAAATACTAAATGTTTTTTGCACCTTACTTCCATATGCCCAAGTGGTTTAGGATTTAGCCTCTCTGATTCTATTGAAACGGTTCCACTTCACACTTAGGTAAGTTCATTAAAAATGATGTTGTATATTCCAACTAAAATATTCTATGAATTTATTAAGTGAAATTAACCTCGTTGTCCTCAATATAGTAAGATTAAAGCGGTAAGCCTATCAAAAGTGTTACTACGCACTCCAATTAGGATTGGTTTTATAGACTTATTAAATTTTAACCTCCTAAAAATGTTGGAATTTTATAATTTTATTTGTTTTTCCCTTTGAACCTAGGAGAATATCACTACATAAGGTTGTTATTGTACAACTCGTTTGAATATAGGCTTAATTTCATTTCTTTATTGGTTCTAGACACCAAATCTCTGCCCTAAACCTTTTGACAGAGGCCAATTTGAATCTAGATGATAAATGGAAATGACTTGATCTCCTAAAGCCTCTTTACATAATTGTACTTGAGGAGCACCTGTTTGTGTTTGCCCTTATAACAATCACTTAAAACAAAGTAGCCTATTGTAAAAGATGGCATTGGTTTACTCTTAAATGGAAATATTAATTAATATGCCCCTCAACCAATCAGCTTCTTCGCTTCACTAGCGGAAGATAAAGCCGCAACTCGAAAGTGAACTTCCATCCTACAATTCCTTTGCCAACCACCTTCACAGAAGATTGATTCGTTAACTATTTCAGGTCTTGAAGTTGTTTCGATCCCCCACAGCATACTAAGATGCAACAATATCAATCACTAGCTTTTTATTTACCATCTTGAATTCCTTATAGAATGTCTTAATACTTGCTTCTTCTCGCTTAATAGATGGTTGGCAAAGTGTCCCATTAACTCTTTTGCTATCTTGCACCATTTAGAGGACTGATCACTTGTTGGTCATGTTACCAAGAATATGATTCCTGCACATATAGTCATCATCCTTTCATTGAGCAATCTTTTCGTTAATTTAGACAGCGTATCTAATGACGTTTCATTAACAGGAACATTAGGATAAGATTGATCGAGTACATATACCAACTTTAGGTAACGAAAAAGAATTCTATTTTTCCTTGCCACTTGAGATAGTCTTTTCCATCAAAGGCCTCAAAATTAGAATTTGGTAAGGAACAACAACAGTTGATGAAGCCATAGAGACAACTATTTTCAAATTGTTGGGAACTCAGAGCGGTATTATAATATCTTTAGATTGTTGGCTCCTAAATGTTGGAAACTAGAGAGAGAGAAATAAGAAACGAGGATGTGTAAAATTTAGAGGCGTGTAAAATAAACTTTTTTAAAATAGTTGGAGCCTCCTCAGAGTACGGAAGAACAATTGGTAACACTATCTCTAGGATTCGACTCAGTTGCAAAACTAACATTAAAAAAGGCTGCCTTTCTTTCTTGACCCTTCGCATTCACTTCTAGTATGTTTCAATTTAAGAATAAACTCTTTTATTTTTTTTAATTTCTTTAATCTTTCTAATATCTCTTCATGTTTTGAAAATAAAAGAATTTCCTTTATTTATAGGTTTCAAGAAGAAGATTATTTTATGAATATATATATATGATTGTGTTGGGAAATAAACCAAAAGAGAGCAAAAAACCAAGCTCCAAACAAAATACAAATTATCCTAAGATCAAAACTATTTCCCAAGTGTCAATAAAAAATAAGAATAAACGAAAAATACCAAATATAATCACTGAAGTAGGTAAAAGAAAGTACCAAAGTAAATAACACGAGACACCAAGATTTTTTTAACGTAGAAAACTCGATATAGGAAAAATCACGGGACTTAATCTAACAAAAACTTTTACTATCAATAATAATGAGAAATACAAAGTTTTCTCTAAATAAAATTAGAGGTATACCAATAATATATCAATACCTTCTCTCAAAATTACAACTAAACATAAATTGAGTTTGGAAATATGTTACCAAAATCGAAATCTAAACCATTAGATGTGTAGATCTTGTTGAGAGGATCACGCAGAGCCAAATTTCGTCTCAATTAGACTTCGGATCGTTATCCAATCAAGGATCAAAGGCTTGAAGAAAACAACAATAGCTTCTTCTTGCCGCCACTGTTTTTGGTGCTTTTCACCGTCTCTCCACGTTACCAAAAACCATAGAAAGCCTAATTAACTTTTTGTTTCCTTTTTTTTTTTAATGTTCTTGTGGGCCTTTTGTTTTTTAACCAAATTGGCTAGAAACTTGAGCCCAACAATCTCCCCCTCTAGCTCATTTGGGGGTACAACCAAACTTGCTTTTTGTCTACAAAATAAGAATTTCTCCCTAGGCAACACCTTAATCAACATATCAGAATCATTATCATCCGTGTACTTCTCAAGCGTTAGGAGCTTGGAATCCAAAACTTCTCTTATCCAATGATATCTTACATTAACATGTTTGAATCGAGACTAAAATGTAGAATTCTTACATAGTTGAATGCCACTCTGATTGTCACAATAAAGATTATACTTCTCTTATTTCAAGCCCAATTCCTAAAGAAACTTCTGCAACCACAAAATCTCTTTACAAGCTTCAATAGCTGCAATATCCTCTGTAACACCTCACAACTACGTACACTAAAAAGGCGGGTATGTCGCCCCGTCCCGTAGGACAAGGGGTCTTTAGAACGAGGTATAAAATATAAAGGCAATCTCCAAAAGGATCAACTTAGATAAATAAAGAAATACTCTTATTACATCAGGCTCAACTTGGAGCAAAACGGAATAAACAAAGATTGTTCAGAAGTACAAACGACAAAAGTCTCCTAGAACAGCATAGGAAAAAAAACAAAAGCCTCTACTGTCAAAGCCCCGCTGTCTCAGCACAATCTATCCCCTGAAAACATGATGTAAAACAGTGTGAGAATAAATCTCAGTAAGTCCTGTGTGTGCACATGGTGTTTTGAATAGTGCATGTATGCAAAAGGTAAAACATTTGTAGAAATAATTTGGTAAGTCATAAACAATCTCTTTTCGCAAGGAGTGGGTTTTTCTCATTGTCACACTTTGTAAAAAATAAATCATCCACTTGAATAAACAGTCATGTCACCACACGTTGGGCTCCATCAAAACAAAATGGCCAAGGCACCAAACTTTGTGCACCTTGTCCGGACCAGATTACCACACGTTAGGCGTTCTGATCAAAGTAAGTGTACAGCCCACCGGGTGAGATACTCTTTCATCTCTACACCCAACAAAACCATCCAGGTGTCCATGCCGGGAATATAAGTGATACCATATCAGGTACAAATGCTAGCTCGGACTGGCCTGACCAACCAACACTGTCGCATTTTCAAGCTGCGTTCATCTTCTGGAGGTGGCCTCCGCCAGAAGACTTACTCGAGCTCTCCAAGACTAGTACTGCTAGCCTACCCTTATTGAGTACTCAACGAACATATCCGTCAATTCCTGATTCAAAATATTTTCAAACCTTGGCTTTGTAAAACGTGATTTTTTTTAAAAGAGTTTTCAAAAAATTTAGAAGAAAGAATAGTTTTCTTGATAAAATCGTTAATTTGACAAAACTGTTTAAATAATAAATATCCACGTTTACAACCCAAGAAAACATAGTTTAACAATAGCTTTACAAAGCTTCACAACATGGACTTGCCATCACAACCTTTAACAAAACAGTTTATAAAAGGACTTACCATCACAACATTTAATAAAAGAGTTTATGCAAGGACTTACCTGATATGCCTCAGATAAATGCGATAAACTCACAGCTGGCTTTCCTTAATTATCCTCCTGATCTAAACCATATGATATCATGATCAGGGTCTCAATTAATTCAAACATGCTCTAATCCCATTTATTTTCACAACAATTCGCAATCCCCTATTTAATTCCAAGTAAACTATTCACTCCCCAAAGATCATATACTACGATCACATGTTAATCTCGCTAATAAACACCATTAAACTTTAATTTCGGCATCAAGGGAGGGTATTCCCTTACCTTGCAACTACCGGGTAATGAGGTCTCGATGCTCCTATGGTGATCGTCTCGAGTTCACTTGAGAAGAAGAGAGAAGCTACCTCCTTTGCTCCTCTTGACCGAAAATTAAGGAAGAAGATGAAATCAGCCTCTATGGGACGTGTTTAAGGGTAGAAGAAAGAGAAAAGAATCATTAGAGAAAACGGCATCAAGAGGTTGAAAGGATTTGTGCTTACCTTAAGATGTGTTCGATTTTTGCTTGGAATAGCTCTTGAGTTTTCGAAAATTTGCAGAGAGAAGTTGCTGAAATTTTTGTGTAGAATGGAGAGGGTAGACGGTTGCTATGATTTAGAGTTGGAGAAGATTAGTTTAGGGTTAGATGGTGATGTTTAGAAAGATTTCTAATGGCTTTAGATTTCTTGGACAGCAAGGGCGAAATTTCAGCTTGTGATGTGTCTCCTTGCTGCCGATTTTAGGTGAGTTTAAGGGGAGAGAAAAATCTGCAATTTCTCCCCTAGGCTGACCGAAATAATGCTCAATATAAGCGTTGAGTGTGTTCAGAATTTTGGGCCAAACAAGAAGGAGTTTGTGTGGATGTTGATGACTGAAAAATCCTGTACAAGCTGTGCGAAAATTCTGTGCAAGAGTAACAAGTTTTGGACTGTTTTGGCTGCTGTAATTCTACCGAAATTTCCAGAGAAAAATTGAAGGTTTTGGGTGCTGAAAATAGCTTGATCAGCTGGGGTTTTTCAGTGGGTTATGTGTGCAGAATTTCAGTTGGAATAGGAACACAACAGCTGGCCGAAATTCCTGCACAAAGCTGCCGAAAATCCTGTGCACAAGCTGGACGAATTTCAGTGATTTTGTGTGAATAAAATTCTGGTTTTGTACAGCTAAGGTACCCTGAATTGATGAGGAGTATTTAGGAGTTTTGAGCTAGGATTTACAGAGTTGGATTGTAGCTAAAGAGGCTGGAATTTTCGGACAGCTTGTGGTGACACAAGGCTGCCGAAATTTAGCTAGGAAAAGGATGAAAATCCTAGTTGCATTTAGATTGAAATAAAATCTGATTTTATCAAGGATTTTGATAGGATTTCCTCTAGTCCTAGAAGAGTTTAGATTGAGCTAAAAGTGCTCCAAGGTGGCGGACAAAATCTGGAAAAATTTTCAGAATTTTTCCAGCTTAAGGTTTTCGAAAATTCAAGAGAACAAAAGCTGAAAATAAAACAAACTTTATCCTTATCTAAAATCCTTGAACTTAGGAGTTAAATATAGAGTCTTATTCCTATGAAAGTGGCGTCTAAACCCAAAGAAGATATCTAAGACTTTAGTTAAAATATTTCTCTAAAACAATTAAATAAATAAAAGGGATTATAGCTAAAATTCTTGAAGAGGTAAAATAAGATTTTTCCCTAATATATTCCCTAAATCTAATATTCATCAAGAAGAGTTTTATACCACTTGAAATTCTTCAAAGTGGCACCTAGCTAGGGGTTTTCGGCCAAGGCATGAAGAATACTAGAAAAGGAATTCAAAAGAAAGCTTAAAATTTTCAAGAGATAGGATTTGAACTCGGGTCACCAAAGGAAATCACCAACCTCCCCGCTATTCCAAAACAACTCCAATTCTAATCTTTCTCACAATCAATTCTCACCACCCTAATACTCACCCTTCCAAGTCTTCGACCAAACTTCCCTTATCCAAATCTTTAACAACACAACTATTTCACATCAATTAATTCAAATGCAAGAGCAACGGAAAAATTCACATGCATCCATGCAAATAAAATTATTCTAGCTACCACTTAAAATGCAAGATGCTATGCAATGTATGACTTTTCCCCATAGTCAAAGGTGGTTTTGGGCGGGGTATTACATACTCTGCCTCTATATTAGAAAGAGCAATGCATCCATTGGTAAGGGCTCATTATACATATTCTTGAGTGTTTTTATGCTTTAATTGTAATAAACTCTTGTATAAATCACCACTCACTAGATCCTTTTCATCTTCTTTTTGTAGGAAATGAAGGAAATGCCAATTCAAGATGATAAAGATGAAAAGGAAGAAAATGGAGCAAAACAAAGAACCACTGAAGAATTGCATAAGATTTATGCAGTCTAGAGTAAGAACAAGGCAGCCAAAGAAGGAAAATATGGCAGCCAATCACTTCCCTTAGCCGTCTATATGCAACAAAGGAAAATTATGTCCCAGGAGAGTGGCAGCCTAGGAAACCTTAAATTCCCTAGGTTGCCTAGATTATGTTGTCTATATAACATCAAGTAAATGGTGGCCTAGGGAAGTTCCAAGTTCCAAATTCCCTAGGCCGCCTATATATATAGTTCTAAGTGGCGGCCCAGGGAAGCTTAACTTCCTTTGGCCGCCAAGTTGAATATATATGTGTGTAGTGTATTTTTTAGGTGGCGGCCTAGGGAGTTAGCCGCCTAGTCTCTAGAAAACTTAGCTGCCTAGGGTAGTTCCACTTTCTTAGGCTACCCAATTGCGAAAATTTGCGCATTTCAGCACATTTTCTGAGTTTTCTTCACTTTTTAGTATTCACTATAAATTTCCTATTATAAACCCTAAATAATCATTCTTGGCTGGCTAGTAACCAAGAGATCCTTTATAAAGCTATTTTTCACAAGAAGAAGTGAAGGAATTTAAAGATTTGAGGAGGAAGAAGAGGGGTTACAAAAAGGATCTCAAGGAAGTGGAAGAACATAGCTTGTCTATGGGTTGTATTTTTCCCTCTCTCGTAGATTTTACTTTGTCAATATCATACTATAGTTTGGTTTATAGTTGTAATAAAGGTACAACCCTTTATTGGATCTATGATTCATATATTCATAGATGTATTTTGGTTTATTGGTAATAAAGGTACAAAATAGGGTCAATTTAAGGTAATAAAGGTACAACCCTTTACTTTGTACCTTAAATTGATGTATTTTTCTTGAATCTATGATTTTATCTCTATGGCATTTGGTTATTTGTATTCATTGTGTTATTTTGGTTGAATGGGTTTTAGTTGAATCTCTTCAATTAAATGTTCTTCCTTAATGATTTCGAGAGATGGGGTTAAGGATGGAATACCTACCTAACTAATTTAATGTTTGTCATTTTCAATAAACCTGAGAGGGAGATTGTGGATTAGGGTTAATAACCAATGGGTTCATGAAATTGTCTAGAGATAAGGATTTTGTGGCTTCTGGATTGTTTGGGATTGTGAGTAGTGTTTAATACCTCATTGGATTTGGTTGATTAGGTAGAGATACCAATTAATTGAGGGATTAAGGATCTCATAACTCGAGAGAAAGTGAGATTGATATTTGTCTCACTCCGGTTCTAAGAGTTAGGATTTATGGATCTAAGGGGTATCTATCTTTGAGGTGTTCAATGGGGAAATTCTCTTTGTTACATGGTCTTTCTCTCTTTTTAATCCCTTGATAAACTTGTGATTCTTCTTTGAGCGAGAACATAATAGGTTTCCTAGTGTAGTGTAATCACTTGTAATTCATATATTCATTTTGGCTAGATAATGAGATTAGAGCAAAGTAGTAGTAATTGTTAAGTTCATGTGGATTCGATATTTGCTATTCCCTAAACTGTGTGATGGGTATACTTGTCCATATGTGTGGTTTTAGCGCTTTGCATTTTAAATTTAAAACTTGATTTTTTTTATTATTATTGTTCATACTATTTCCTATCTGCTCAAAATTGCCCATCACCCATTTTTTTTTTTAATTAGCACAAATTAGCCAACTAATCAACCGGACTACGGTATCACTTTGTTAAGAAATAAATTGAAAGAAAGCAAAAAACCAAGCTCCACATAAAACACAAATTATTTCAATATCAAAACTATTTCCCAAGTGCCAATTAAAAATAGGAAGAAACTAAATATACCAAATATAATCACTACAACGAGTAAAAGAAAGTAGCAAAGTAAATAACATGAGACACCAAGATTTTTTAACATGAAAAACCTGAGATGGGAAAAACTACGGGACGTAGTCCAGTAAAAACTTCCACTATCAATAATAATGGGCAATACAAAGTCTTCTCTAGATAAAACTAGAGGCACACTTATAATATACCAATATCTTTTCCCAAAACTACAACCAAATAAGAATTGAGTTTAGAAGGATGTTACCAAAATCGAAAGTTAAACCATTAGATGTGTAGATCTTATTGAGAGGATCATGCAAAGCCAAATTTCATCTCAATTGCACTTCGAATCTCTGTCTAAACAAGGATCAAAAGCTTGAAGAAGACAATAATAGCTTCTTCTTGCGGCCAATGTTTTTTGTGCTTTTCACTATCTCTCCACGTTACCAAAAGCCACAAAAAATCTAATTAACTTTTTGTTTCCTTTTTTTTTTAATGTTTTTGTGGGCCTTTTGTTTTCCAACCAAATAGGCTAGAAACTTGAGCCCAACAGATTGTACCCCATCAAAAATATTGAACCATCTCATTCATGAATGTTGTGAGACATTGAACTATATTATTCATTATCTCATAAATATTTTTAATAAAATATTATTTGAGTAAAACATTGAATTTATTTAGTAATAAACATTTTGTCAAAACAATAAATAAGTTTAAAATAAAAGTTTAATGTCTTTTTCAAAACACAATATTTCTTGAGTTTTGAACATCTCACTATGAAATTTGAAACTTTTCACAATATTTCAGTTTTTCATTATATTCTTTCTGCTTTGTCCACTTGAGTCTCCACCTTAATCTTATATATTTAATAATTTTTTTATTGTATTCAATTAAACTCAACTCAAAACAATTATTATATAAATACATCTTCAGTTATTTAACATATGGCTAGATTGAACTATGCCACACGATACTATTGACATATCTCATCTCTCATATTTACCAAAGCCCGTGGATGGCCATCTCTCATCGAAAAAGGCCTTAAGTCACAATAGTGAGCTGCTTAGCATGGATTTGGTTTGGAGTCCGACTTGTTATTTGGCATTTAATTAAGTGGATCATCAATCTTGATTGCGAGGGTGATATGGGCCCATGAAAATGGAACTTGGGACTTAGCCCTTGTTTGGTTGGAGAGAAAAGAGGAAGTAAAAGAGTGTGGAATGTAAATTATGAGGTAAACAAAAAATTTATATTGTTTGGTTGGGTGAGAAGAAGGGATGGAAGTAAATAAGGAGAGAGAAGAGTTCCCTCTCCACGTCAGATTTTTTACCAACCGAATTTTGGACGGATGGTGCAAATACTTCTTGTTAATTGACAAAATTGTCTTTCTGCCTTACCAAACGCCTCAAAGTCTTCTATTTCTCCCCATGTCTTCTTCCCCAATCTCTCCTCCATATTTTCTCTTTCTTTTTCTGATAAAACTCTGCTTTATCATGGAGGTCAAAATCAAAGAGGGGGAGGCATGACCATACAAGAACTCAAGCCGACAATAAAGATGGACGAAACTCGACCAAAAAGGAGGCCTCCAGAGGACGGCCAGCGCCACTCCAAGAAGCCAAACCGGCGCCGGCTCCAATCTGCACGACAACACCTCAATAGCAACTTGAACCGGCTCGAAGGCAGTGCACAACCGGTGCCAGCTTCAAGGGACCTAGCCGAAGCCGGCTTCCCCAGGCGATCGACGATCGTCCCGCATTTTTAATATTTTCACCGATTTTCTTCAATTTTTATTGCTTGTAAAGACTTATTATAACCCTAAACTGTAATAGAACATCAAGGATTACTTAGCTAGGGTTAGGATAGTATAAATAACACCTTTAGTGATTTAGCAACACAATTCACACACTTCAATTCAAATTTGAAAGAGAATCTTGAGAGGCCATAGCCTCCTTGTTCATCTTGTTCAAGACCATGCTTAAGGATTAGTCCTCCTTATGAATGAGTCTATAAATCTTTTGGATAATTCAATATTGTTTTCTTTGAATGGGTCTTAGTTGCTTTATTCTTCTAAAATTTGTTTGAATTCCAATATTTGGGTGCCTATTTTCTCTATTCTATTTGTTCTTGTTTGCCTTTGTTACTTCAAGGATATTGGGGTGAGATTATAGTAGAACTTTCTACTTTTCTTGAGGGTCTTTGAAGCTTAGTTCTTCAAGGGTTTAATAAAGGGTGGATTGTTATTTCACTTTCTCCTTTTTGTCTCTAGAAGAATCTCTGTTTTGGTCCCTTTGAATTGAGCTGAACACATAGCTAACCAAAACACCCACATCACCAAGAAAAGCCATACAAGATTCATATAAAAGAGTTTGGTATCAGAGCAAGGAAAAGCTTGATTCCAATCAAAGCTTGAAAGCAAGAAAATGAGCCCTACAAAGTTGAAGAAAAAGAAAACAGAGAAAATCTCGTAACTAAAAAACATGCTCCAAAAAGGTCATGAAATTTTTGCTATTTCTTGATTTTTCTCTTGGGAAATTGCTCCTTGATGTTAATATAATCCTTGGGAACAAATTTTTCTTGTGTTTGTGGTGAAAATTAGCTTGAATATGGGTGAAAATATTGGTTGTTCTTAAGTGATGGGTTTGCATCCAAGATGTTTGATAAATGTTCCATAAGAATATTTTTTTGCTATAGTTGGAATATTTGATTCTTAATTTTCATTCCTTAAGATATTAGGACTTAGTGTATCATACTATTGTTGAATTCCATGTTCATTAAACTCAATTTTTCTAGTACACACTTGTGATCGTCTTGTTCTTCATCATCCTAGTTCTAGTTGTTCTTGTTTCTTTGTTCTTGATAATTCTTGTTTGTTTCTTGCTTAGAAGTGTTTTTTGTACGTTTAGTGCTTATTCTTGTGTTGATTGAGTCCACTATTCTTGAAATTCTTGACTTAAAACTTGTTTGCTTGAGGTGCCCAATAAGTGTTTGTTGAAATTTTCCTAAGACCCCCTAATTGAAAAATTCTTTTGATTTGTGTGATTCACTAAGTTGGACTAAATCTTTAGCTATTGGGGAGAATTGGGATTAAACAAGAAGTCTTGAGTATTGAGAAAAGGCAAGAGGGTGACCTATTACTAAAAGAGCCTAAAAGAGCAAACACGAGCATAGAGTGACCAATCCTTAAGAGCCAACACGCAAGGAAGCGAAGTGAGGAATTATTTTCTTCCAAATCTCTTTTGTTTTGCAGGTATAAGTAAGTAAATATTCCATATGAACAAAAGATCTCTAGGCCTAACCCAAGTGGCCCTAGTAGATCTCAAGAAGAACAAATTGATGCTGGGGGTTTGCATGAAGACTTGCAAGCTATGATAAGGACTATGCAAAGCGAGTTCCAAAACATGACAATGGAGTTGATAAATCATCTTGGATAATCTTCTACCGTTGCACAAAGGAGAGGCCAAGAACGATTTGAAGTACCTAGCCCACGGATGAGGGATGGTGATACCCATACTCCTTTTTTAAATGCCCAACAAGGGGAAGAGTATGATGAGCACTCTATTGGGGTATTCCAACAAGCTCCTATAAGAGGGGAAAGACATGGTATGAGAGGAGGACGAAGTAGAGGCCAAGGAAGAAATGGTGGGAACAACTTAAGGGGGTTAGAAAGAGAGTTTGAGAGAGTTGATGAATAGTATGAGGGGGAACAAGTTAAAGCCTTTGGGGAACACCATAAAGGATGGGGCAATAGAGGAGGTAGGAGAGAAGGAAATGATGAGGAGAGTGAGTTGAACCACATTAAATTGAAGGTACCCACATTCTATGGCAAGAGTGACCCCGAAGCATATTTCGAGTGGGAAAGCAAGATGGAGATATTCCTAGAAAGTCGTACCTATAGTGAGAGGTAAAAAGTGAGGTTGGCTATTTTAGGATTTTCGAAGTACTGCCTTGGTATAGTGGGAGCAAGTTAGTGCTCAAAGAAGACAAATGGGAGTAGAAACCGTGGCTAGTTAAAATTTGTTGAAAGATATGATGAGGGCAAGGTTTATACCACACCATTACTACAATGATCTTTACCAAAGGCTCCAATCACTCAAGCAAGGGAACAAGAATATAGAAGATTACCATAAAGAAATGGAAGTAATATTGATGAGAGCTCAAATCAATAAGGATTCTAGAGCAACAAGA
>JANUWF010002792.1:0-105855 GCA_026120185.1 Voacanga thouarsii | reverse complement strand
GCCTCTATATTAGAAAGAGCAATGCATCCATTGGTGAGGGCTCATTATACATATTCTTGAGTGTTTTTGTGCTTTAATTGTAATAAACTCTTGTATAAATCACCACTCACTAGATCCTTTTCATCTTCTTTTTGTAGGAAATGAAGGAAATGCCAATTCAAGATGATAAAGATGAAAAGGAAGAAAATGGAGCAAAACAAAGAACCACTGAAGAATTGCACAAGATTTATGCAGTCTAGAGTAAGAACTAGGCAGCCAAAGAAGGAAAATATGGCAGCCAATCACTTCCCTTGGCCGTCTATATGCAACAAAGGAAAATTATGTCCCAGGAGAGTGGCAGCCTAGGGAACCTTAAATTCCCTAGGTTGCCTAGTTTATGTTGTGTGTATAACATCAAGTAAACGGTGGCCTAGGGAAGTTCCAAGTTCCAAATTCCCTAGGCCGCCTAGTTGAGTGCTTGTATGTATATATATAGTTCTAAGTGGCGGCCCAGGGAAGCTTAACTTCCTTTGGCCGCCAAGTTGAATATATATGTGTGTAGTGTATTTTTTAGGTGGCGGCCTAGGGAGTTAGCCGCCTAGTCTGTAGAAAACTTAGCTGCCTAGGGTAGTTCCACTTTCTTAGGCTACCCAATTGCGAAAATTTGCGCATTTCAGCACATTTTCTGAGTTTTCTTCACTTTTTAGTATTCACTATAAATATCCTATTATAAACCCTAAATAATCATTCTTGGCTGGCTAGTAACCAAGAGATCCTTTATAAAGCTATTTTTCACAAGAAGAATAGAAGGAATTTAAAGATTTGAGGAGGAAGAAGAGGGGTTGCAAAGAGGATCTCAAGGAAGTGGAAGAACATAGCTTGTCTATGGGTTGTATTTTTCCCTCTCTCGTAGATTTTACTTTGTCAATATCATACTATAGTTTGGTTTATAGTTGTAATAAAGGTACAACCCTTTCTTGGATCTATGATTCATATATTCATAGATGTATTTTGGTTTATTGGTAATAAAGGTACAAAATAGGGTCAATTTAAGGTAATAAAGGTAATAAAGGTACAACCCTTTACTTTGTACCTTAAATTGATGTATTTTTCTTGGATATATAATTTTATCTCTATGGCATTTGGTTATTTGTATTCATTGTGTTATTTTGGTTGAATGGGTTTTAGTTGAATCTCTTCAATTAAATGTTCTTCCTTAATGATTTCGAGAGATGGGGTTAAGGATGGAATACCTACCTAACTAATTTAATGTTTGTCATTTTCAATAAACCTGAGAGGGAGATTGTGGATTAGGGTTAATAACCAATGGGTTCATGAAATTGTCTAGAGATAGGGATATTGTGGCTTCTGGATTGTTTGGGATTGTGAGTAGTGTTTAATACCTCCTTGGATTTGGTTGATTAGATAGAGATACCAATTAATTTAGGAATTAAGGATCTCATAACTCGAGAGAAAGTGAGATTGATATTTGTCTCACTCCGGTTCTTAGAGTTAGGATTTATGGGTCTAAGTGGTATCTATCTTTGAGGTGTTCAATGGGGAAATTCTCTTTGTTACATGGTCTTTCTCTCTTTCTAATCCCTTGATGAACTTGTGATTCTTCTTTGAGCGAGAACATAATAGGTTTCCTAGTGTAGTGTAATCACTTGTAATTCATATATTCATTTTGGCTAGATAATGAGATTAGAGCAAAGTAGTAATTGTTAGGTTCATGTGGATTCGATATTTGCTATTCCCTAAACTATGTGATGGGTATACTTGTCCATATGTGTGGTTTTAGCGCTTAGCATTTTAAATTTAAAACTTGATTTTTTTTATTATTATTGTTCATACTATTTCCTATCTGCTCAAAATTGCCCATCACCCATTTTTTTTTAATTAGTACAAATTAGCCAACTAATCAACCAGACTCTGATATCACTTTGTTAAGAAATAAATTGAAAGAAAGCAAAAAACCAAGCTCCACATAAAACACAAATTATTTCAATATCAAAACTATTTCCCAAGTGCCAATTAAAAATAGGAAGAAACTAAATATACCAAATATAATCACTACAGCAGGTAAAAGAAAGTAGCAAAGTAAATAACATGAGACACCAAGATTTTTTAACATGAAAAACCTGAGATGGGAAAAACTACGGGACGTAGTCCAGTAAAAACTTCCACTATCAATAATAATGGGCAATACAAAGTCTTCTCTAGATAAAACTAGAGGCACACTTATAATATACCAATATCTTTTCCCAAAACTACAACCAAATAAGAATTGAGTTTAGAAGGATGTTACCAAAATCGAAAGTTAAACCATTAGATGTGTAGATCTTATTGAGAGGATCATGCAAAGCCAAATTTCATCTCAATTGCACTTCGAATCTCTGTCTAAACAAGGATCAAAAGCTTGAAGAAGACAATAATAGCTTCTTCTTGCGGCCAATGTTTTTTGTGCTTTTCACTATCTCTCCACGTTACCAAAAGCCACAAAAAACCTAATTAACTTTTTGTTTCCTTTTTTTTAAATGTTTTTGTGGGCCTTTTGTTTTCCAACCAAATAGGCTAGAAACTTGAGCCCAATGGATTGTACCCCATCAAAAATATTGAACCATCTCATTCATGAATGTTGTGAGACATTGAACTATATTATTCATTATCTCATAAATATTTTTAATAAAATATTATTTGAATAAAACATTGAATTTATTTAGTAATAAACATTTTGTCAAAACAATAAATAAGTTTAAAATAAAAGTTTAATGTCTTTTTCAAAGCACAATATTTCTTGAGTTTTGAACATCTCACTATGAAATTTGAAACTTTTCACAATATTTCAGTTTTTCATTATATTCTTTCTGCTTTGTCCACTTGAGTCTCCACCTTAATCTTATATATTTAATAAATTTTTTATTGTATTCAATTAAACTCAACTCAAAACAATTATTATATAAATACATCTTCAGTTATTTAACATATGGCTAGATTGAACTATGCCACACGATACTATTGACATATCTCATCTCTCATATTTACCAAAGCCCGTGGATGGCCATCTCTCATCGAAAAAGGCCTTAAGTCACAATAGTGAGCTGCTTAGCATGGATTTGGTTTGGAGTCCGACTTGTTATTTGGCATTTAATCAAGTGGATCATCAATCTTGATCGCGAGGGTGATATGGGCCCATGAAAATGGAACTTGGGACTTAGCCCTTGTTTGGTTGGAGAGAAAAGAGGAAGTAAAAGAGTGTGGAATGTAAATTATGAGGTAAACAAAAAATTTATATTGTTTGGTTGGGTGAGAAGAAGGGATGGAAGTAAATAAGGGGAGAGAAGAGTTCCCTCTCCACGTCAGATTTTTTACCAACCGAATTTTGGACGGATGGTGCAAATACTTCTTGTTAATTGACAAAATTGTCTTTCTGCCTTACCAAACGCCTCAAAGTCTTCTATTTCTCTCCATGTCTTCTTCCCCAATCTCTCCTCCATATTTTCTCTTTCTTTTTCTGATAAAACCCTGCTTTATCATGGAGGTCAAAATCAAAGAGGGGGAGGCATGACCATACAAGAACTCAAGCCGACAATAAAGATGGACGAAACTCGACCAAAAAGGAGGCCTCCAGAGGACGGCCAGCGCCACTCCAAGAAGCCAAACCGGCGCCGGCTCCAATCTGCACGACAATACCTCAATAGCAACTTGAACCGGCTCGAAGGCAGTGGATAACCGGTGCCAGCTTCAAGGGACCTAGCCGAAGCCGGCTTCCCCCTGGGCAGCCGACGACTGTCCCGCATTTTTAATATTTTCTCCGATTTTCTTCAATTTTTATTGCTTGTAAAGGCTTATTATAACCCTAAACTGTAATAGAACATCAAGGATTACTTAGTTAGGGTTAGGATAGTATAAATAACACCTTTAGTGATTTAGCAACACAATTCACACACTTCAATTCAAATTTGAAAGAGAATCTTGAGAGGCCCTAGCCTCCTTGTTCATCTTGTTCAAGACCATGCTTAAGGATTAGTCCTCCTTATGAATGAGTCTATAAATCTTTTGGATAATTCAATATTGTTTTCTTTGAATGGGTCTTAGTTGCTTTATTCTTCTAAAATTTGTTTGAATTCCAATATTTGGGTGCCTATTTTCTCTATTCTATTTGTTCTTGTTTGCCTTTATTACTTCAAGGATATTGGGGTGAGATTATAGTAGAACTTTCTACTTTTCTTGAGGGTCTTTGAAGCTTAGTTCTTCAAGGGTTTAATAAAGGGTGGATTGTTATTTCACTTTCTCCTTTTTGTCTCTAGAAGAATCTCTGTTTTGGTCCATTTGAATTGAGCTGAACACATAGCCAACCAAAACACCCACATCACCAAGAAAAGCCATACAAGATTCATATAAAAGAGTTTGGTATCAAAGTAAGGAAAAGCTTGATTCCAATCAAAGCTTGAAAGCAAGAAAATGAGCCCTACAAAGTTGAAGAAAAAGAAAACAGAGAAAATCTCGTAACTCAAAAACATGCTCCAAAAAGGTCATGAAATTTTTGCTATTTCTTGATTTTTCTCTTGGAAAATTGCTCCTTGATGTTAATATAATCCTTGGGAACAAATTTTTCTTGTGTTTGTGGTGAAAATTAGCTTGAATATGGGTGAAAATGTTGGTTGTTCTTAAGTGATGGGTTTGCATCCAAGGTGTTTGATAAATGTTCCATAAGAATATTTTTTGCTATAGTTGGAATATTTGATTCTTAATTTTCATTCCTTGAGATATTAGGACTTAGTGTATCATACTATTGTTGAATTCCATGTTCATTAAACTCAATTTTTCTAGTACACACTTGTGATCGTCTTGTTCTTCATCATCCTAGTTCTAGTTGTTCTTGTTTCTTTGTTCTTGATAATTCTTGTTTGTTTCTTGCTTAGAAGTGTTTTTTGTACGTTTAGTGCTTATTCTTGTGTTGATTGAGTCCACTCTTCTTGAAATTCTTGACTTAAAACTTATTTGCTTGAGGTGTCCAACAAGTGTTTGTTGAAATTTTTCTAAGACCCCCTAATTGAAAAATTCTTTTGATTTGTGTGATTCACTAAGTTGGACTAAATCTTTATCTATTGGGGAGAATTGGGATTGAACAAGAAGTCTTGAGTATTGAGAAAAGGCAAGAGGGTGAGCCTATTACTAAAAGAGCCTAAAAGAGCAAACACGAGCGTAGAGTGACCAATCCTTGAGAGCCAACACGCAAGGAAGCGAAGTGAGGAATTATTTTCTTCCAAATCTCTTTTGTTTTGCAGGTATAAGTAAATAAATATTCCATCACCATAGCCTATGAACAAAAGATCTCTAGGCCTAACCCAAATGGCCCTAGTAGATCTCAAGAAGAACAAATTGATGCTAGGGGTTTACATGAAGACTTGCAAGCTATGATAAGGACTATGCAAAGTGAGTTCCAAAACATGACAACGGAGTTGATAAATCATCTTGGATAATCTTCTACCGTTGCACAAAGGAGAGACCAAGAACGATTTGAAGTACCTAGCCCACGGATGAGGGATGGTGATACCCATACTCCTTTTTTAAATGCCCAACAAGGGGAAGAGTATGATGAGCACTCTATTGGGGTATTCCAACAAGCTCCTATAAGAAGGGGAAGACATGGTATGAGAGGAGGACGAAGTAAAGGCCAAGGAAGAAATGGTGGAAACAACCTAAGGGGGTTAGAAAGAGAGTTTGAGAGAGTTGATGAATAGTATGAGGGGGAACAAGTTAAAGCCTTTGGGGAATACCATAGAGGATGGAGCAATAGAGGAGGTAGGAGAGAAGGAAATGATGAGGAAAGTGAGTTGAACCACATTAAATTGAAGGTGCCCACATTCTATGGCAAGAGTGACCCCGAAGCATATTTCGAGTGGGAAAGCAAGATAGAGATATTCCTAGAAAGTCGTACCTATAGTGAGAGGTAAAAAGTGAGGTTGGCTATTTTAGGATTTTCGAAGTCTGCCTTGGTATGGTGGGAGTAAGTTAGTGCTCAAAGGAGACAAATGGGAGTAGAAACCGTGGCTAGTTAGAATTTGTTGAAAGATATGATGAGGGTAAGGTTTATACCACACCATTACTACAATGATCTTTACCAAAGGCTCCAATCACTCAAGCAAGGGAACAAGAATGTAGAAGATTACCATAAAGAAATGGAAGTAATATTAATGAGAGCTCAAATCAATAAGGATTCTAGAGCAACAAGAACAAGGTTCTTGGGAGGATTAAATAGGAAAATTACCAATTTAGTAGAATTGCATCTGTAACACCCCTCTACCTAGGCCCATCAGGGCTGGGGATGTCGCCCCGTCCGGAGGACAAGGGGTCTTTATAACTAGGTTACATATAAATAAAATAAAATAAAGACTTTAAAATTAAACTAATTACAACCCAAAAGATAAGTACTGGAACAAATTCAAATAAATTGTTTGCAACAATCTCTCAAAACATCACATAAAGTAAATAACATGAGTCTTCAAAGCATAGGTAACAATCTAGCTAATGACCTCCACAGCAGGATCTTCCTGAAAACATGGCATAAAAGGTGGTGAGATAAAACTCTCAGTAAGCCCGTGTGTACTTTGAGTGTTTCAGGTAAAATAATTCATGTATGCAAGTTGTAAAAGTTTCATAAGGAAAAGTGCTGGCAAGCAATAAATAAGTGTTAAAAATAAAGAGTGGCGTTTCGCTTTTCAAACCATACACGTGCACCATAAATGCAACCACTCAAATGGGTAGCCATGGGTTACCACACGTTGGGCCCCATGACTAAGTAACGATCAGAATGCCACACTTTGTGCAAACTGACAAAAGGTAGGTGTACAGCCTACCGGGTGAGATACTCCTCCATCTCTACACCCCAAACTTACTGGTTGTCCACTCCGGAACACACAATCCACATGACTGAAACTTGCTAGCTTGGACCGGTATGACCTACCGGACTGGCATCCTATCCAGGAAGGACTCACCCCTCAGAGGTGGCCACCTACTGAGAGACTTACCCTAACCCTTCAAAGACTAGTCCTGGTGGTCTACCCTTATTGAGTACTCAACGTTGATTGTTCCACTTGGGAGAAAATTGATCATACTTTGCTTTATTTGGAAATAGCAATTAAGGGTTTCTAAAAAAGTCTTGTCAAAGTTGGGTTTTAGAAAAAGTTTAGCATTTTGTATAAAACTGCTTGTTTAACTTTCAAATGATTTGCTTGACTGAAATAAAAAGGAAAAATAATCATTAATTGCCTTTACAAAATAAATGTCCATATACATCATATTTGGCTTGCCACAATAACTTTTTGGTCTTCACAAAACTCCATGCTGGATCTTACCTGATCTTTTGCTTGCTCGACTCAAACGTCTTCCAAGGCTGTCCTAACCCCGCCTGGGGTAAACACAAAACTTAAGGTTACATTCAAGCTAAATTCACTTACACAAAATAATTCTAGCTCAACTAGTTACAACCATGACTAACTATGACCACCATGGCCTAAGTTTTAATGCTAGACGATAAAGAATTTTATAAAATAAGTTTTAGTTTGATAAGTTAAAATAACTAGGGTTCTAAATTAGTTGCTAATAAATTATAGACTTAATTAATAATTCTTGAGTGTTATTTTTAATAAATAAACTAAGGTTTGAATATTAAGTCCTACATAATATTAATAAATGGTGATTTAAAAATAGCCTTATTATAAATAAATAATAAATTACAAATAATCTTTAATTAATTTTTACATAGATAATAAATAATTAGTAATAAATAAAATTAATAATGAATGAATTATATTAAATTTTAATTAATAAATAACAAATAGATTTTAATATAAATAATATTTTATTTATTATAAAAGATTTATTACTATATATTTTTTTTAATAAAAGATCTCATTTATTTGATAAAGAAAATATTAATAAACCAATCCAAATCTTCCTAGAGTTTCGAATTTTATAGAGAAAAATATATTAGTAATTCTATTTAAGGTAATAAAATTTGTTAATAAAAATAACCTAGACTTAACAAGAAAATACTCTTTCACCATGATTTTCCTATTGCTAGAAAGGATTCATGAACACATTCTCCAACATCAAATAATAAACCAATCCATTCAAGAACACATGCTTGACTCATCACATACTATCACAAGGCTAACTTCCTCCTAGGCATAATCATCAATCGTGGCTTCAATGAAAAATAAGAACATAAAAACCTAATCACCTTTGGTGTCATGGTCTCTAACATGCTTCAAACATCCATAAAATTCATTAAGCACGAAGAACATACATTGATTCAAAAGAAAATTCACACAACTTAGTCCTATACAACAGTCATCAGGCCTTAACTCCATCCCCTTAATCCACATGCATAAACTCAATCCCTTATCCATATTTCATTCTTCCTATCAATATCTAAGAGACATGAATGCTGAATTAAAAGAAGGATTAAAGGAAAATATTTGATTTGATGAACACTTCGATGAAGAATTAAGAAGGTCCACGCGATTGAGAGCCTTGAATGATCCAACGGAAAAACAGCCATGGTTGATGGTTGATCAACCATTTCGGTTGGAAGAGAGAGAGAGAGAGTGAGGGAGAAAGAGAGAGAGCATTAGAATGGTACAATCGAATGGAAGAGGATGAACAAGAAGGTTGTTCTTGACTTACCTTGTTGATGTTCTTGAGACCTTCAAAGAAAAGTTAATTTTGATTCGCTTGAAAATTCTTGTTTGCGATGTTTTGTGTTATAAATACCAGAAATGAAGTCTAGGGATTAAGTAGAGGTGATTTGGAGTATTTGAGAGTGATTGGAGGTGTTTAGAGTAGGGTTAGGCTTGAAGAAGGTTAGTGTGTGTTCTTGGTGTTCTAGGTGAAAATGGAGAAAGTTTAAGGGAATTGCTGCACGAATTCTGGTAGAGGCCTGGCTGAATGGTCTAGAGTGAATGAGAGTTTCGGTTTTCAGCAAGAAGGAGAGAGAATGATCAGATTTTATTTGAAATTTAAATGGAGGAAATGGTGGAGATGTTTAAGGTAAGAGATTAGCTAATGGTGTTTGATCAATGAAGGTTTCTATGCTCTCCAATGGTGCCGGCTGAACAAGGTGGTCTTGTTGAAATGATTGAAGGTTAATGTTGCTCCAAGGCTGGCCGAAATTCAGTCTTAAATGGCAGAGGAAATTCTGGTTTATTTGCTTAATTCAAGAGTGATTTAATGGAGTAAAATGCTGGAATTATTTGAAGTTTCAAAAAGAGTTTGAATTGAGTGATCTTAGGAGTGTTTTAAGGTGTGGCTATGGAGTCCATATGCTCAAGGTAAGTGTGGGGTTAATGGTATTCAGTTTATGGCTGAACAAGGACCAATTCTACAAAAGTTGAAGGGTGATTTTCGGCCTAGGCTTGAAGGAAGCAAAACTGGAAAAATTCTGGTTTCATGGTTCAAGAGTTTCGAAGAGCTGTGTAGAATTTCTGTGCAGAATTTTTGCACACCTTCAACCCGATTTGCAGCTGATTCTTGAGGGAGTTTGAAGGTCTTTCTAAGGTGGTTTTCCAGCCTTCTTCCTGGAGAAATATAGAGGAGTTTTGCTGGCTTGAAGATGAATCAAAACAGCTTCATTTACTTGGTTGAAATCTGCGAAAATGACCAGAATTTTTCTTGGTTTTGTGCAGTTTGTGCAGTCCGAAAATTGCACAGATTTTCCAGCCTTCAAGCCACATGAAATGATCATTTTTCTAGCAGAAAATGAGTGGGTTTACTGGCTGAATTTTCGAAGAAATGGTCTGCAAAGATTCTGGAAAATTTCCAGATTTTCCTTCACTAGATTATAAACAACATGAAGGTGAGTTTGAAGGTGCTATCATGGTGATTGATTTTCTCTTGGAAACCCTTCCTATTTCCCCACATATTTTCGGCCAACTCCCCATCCTCCAAAGCTGATTTTTGAAATTCAAGGTGGAGGGATTATCACAGATTTTTTTTTGGAATTTAAAAGAAAGGATTTAATGGATTTAAATTATAAAGATGTTAGGACAAGCTAGAGGTAATAAAAAGGACAAGAATTCCTCTAGAATTCTTTTTAGGACATGAGGATAAGATTAGGACATTTTCTTCATGTCTCCCCTAAGACAACATTCATATTTTCAGGAAATGCAAGAAAACAAAAATTCAAACTTAGTTAAGATAATCATGACAAAAGCTTAAATGATGGGATTCGAACTCATGACTTTAGAAATTAATTTACCAAGCTCTAACCACTAAACCACACTAACTCTTGTTCCTATTTTCTCAACCACATATTCTTCTTATGAATTCCCCAAGCTATCTTCCTAATTTGACCTCAAGCAAAATTACCATTTTACCCCTCCTACTCGATAAGCATTTTAACCTATAATCCACAACTCTAAAGCACATAAAATCATTCAAAAATATATATATTCATGCAAATTAATATGATATGCATTCCCGACCCCCTTACTCTAGGGTTGGCTTTAGGTGGGGTTTTACAGCATCCCTATGATCGATTGAAGGATATGGTACATGCCGCTATGAAGATTGAGAGGCAATTAAAGAGGAAGGCATTTACTAGACCACCATTTCCAAACCCCAACATTACCAGCCAGGTGCCAATTAAGAAGGATTAAGCCCCTAAGCCATTCCAAAGAGACTTCTATTGTAATACCCCGTCCAAAACCACATTTGGCCTATGGGGAAAAAGTCATGCATTGCATAGCATTTCGCATTTCATGTGTTATCTTAAAATTATTTTTGCATGGGTGCATGTGATTTTCAAGGTTGCTCTTGCATTTGATTTAGTTGATGGGAAAATAATTATGTTGTTGCATTAATTGAAAATTTATTTTAGGTGAGATTTGGTAAAGGAGATAAAGGGATGAGAATTAGGGTGAAAAGAATTTCTTAGAAAAATATTATCATCGGAGTTGATTTGGAATGTTAGGTTTGGTGATTATCCTTTGGTGACCCGAGTTCGAATCTTACCTCTTGCGAATCTTAACTTTTCTTTTTGGATTCTTTTTCCTAGATTTCCTCATGCTTGGCCGAAAATCCCAGCTCTCCTTTTTAAATTTTCAGTGCCATCTTCTTAGGAGATAAGTCTTCATAATTATCTCCTAAATTCAAGGATTTTTTATAAGGATAAATATTGATTTTATTTTCATCTTTTATCCTTTTTTATTTTCGAAAATTCTAGCTAGGGTAATTAAATTTCAGCTTGATTTTAATTTAGCAGATTTTATAATTGATAGCTAGAATTAAATTGTTATTTTTCTAATTCAATATCTTGGTGATTTTGACCATGGAACCTCAGCTGAAAATCTGAAAATTTTTCTAGCTTAGTGCTACCACATTTGAAGGAGTTCTAGCTCAACTTAAACTGTTCCAATACTAGGAAATCTTATCCTAAATCCTCTTGCAAATCAGGCTTTGTCCTAATCCTAAACAAACCAGATTTTTGTTCCTCTTATCTTGCAATTTTCGGTCAGCCTTGTGCATGCAGAAGCTGCATGATAATTCTACAATCCTAAGGGCAATCAAACTCTTCTGAACCTAGTTCAAATCACCTAGAACACCTCTCACCAAATCAGATTACTTTAGCTACACAAAATCATATTTTTATCCACTAAAATTCCCAGAATTTCAGCCAGCTTGTGCACAAGAATTTCGGCCAGCTTTGCTCAATGCAATGCACGAAATTCTGCACTTCAAACCCTACTAAAACTCCTTATTGAATTGGCCAAGTACAACGCCTAAAGCACTCATTATTCCCTCTCTGAATTGCGGACAGAATAGTAGCCAAAATAGTCTAGGAAATCCTTTCTTTTGCTCACAGATTTCGCACAGCAAAGCACTCGTCTTTCACATGGAATTTTGTTGTCGAAGTCCACACAAACTCTTCCTTGTTTTGGCCAAAAACCTGAACACACACAACCCTTCCCTAGTGCAGTTTTCGGCTAACTTAGGAGAGCAACTTCAAACTGTTTTTCTGCTCTCAACTCCTCTTAATTTCAGCAGCAATAAAAGTGCAGCAAGCTGCAGTTTTCGCCATTAGGAGTCCTTCTTAGCATCACCTTCTAACCCTAAATCAAACTCTTCTAACCCTAAACCATAGCAGCCGCCTATTCCAACCTAACTACACAAAAAATTCCAACGAATCTCCTCTGCAATTTTCGAAAACTCAAGAGCAATCCTAGGCCAAGAAACCGAGCACTCCCTAAGGTAAGCAAAAGACCACTTAACCTCTTGATTCCTTTCCTCCATTGGTTCTTCTCTTCCCTTGAATCACGCCACATAAAGGCTGAATTCATTTTCTTTCTCAATTTTCGATCAAGAGGAAGTAAAGAAGATAGCTTTCTCTCATTCTCAAAAGAACTCGAAACGATCACCATAGGAGCATCGAGACCTTGTTAATCCAGTGGTTGTGAGGTAAGGGGATTCTTACCCTTGATGTCGAAATTAGGGTTTAATATGATTGATGATGTCTATGGGAGTATATTAGCATGATAAATGGGTTTTGTTGGGATGAATGAATATTTTGAGATGAGTATTGTGTCAAGCATATTCGTTGGATAGCAATGTTATGTTTTATTGTGATAATAATGGATGTGAATTGTGATGGTCAAGTCAAGACCTTTTTGATATATTATTCTTGTCTTTGATGGATATATGGTCATAGTGTATATACTTTAAGGATTAAGTGATTTATTTGAAGCTAGATAATAGATCATAATTTGTTATGGGAATAAATGAGTTTAATGCATGCTTGAGTCAATTGAGACCCTGATTAGGATATTATGTGATTCTAGATCAGGAGGGTATTTGAAGGAAACGAGCTGTGATTTTATCTTGGTTATTTGAGGCATATCAAGTAAGTCCTTGCATAAACTCTTTTTGTTAAATGCTTGTGGTAGCAAGTCGGATGTTGTAAAGCTTTGTAAAACTATTATTGAACTATGATTCTTTGGGTTGTAAACGTGGATGTTTATGCTCTAAATAGTTTTGTTAAACCAATGCTCTTATCAAGAATTGTTCTTTCTCTTAAATATTTTGGAAAACTCTTTTCCCAAGAAACCCACGTTTTACAAAGCCAAAGTATGGACTTATTATTGTGAATTTGGAATTAACGGATATGTTCGTTGAGTACTCAATAAGGGTAGGCTAACAATATTAGTCTTGGAGGGCGTGAGTGAGTCTTCTGGCAGACGGCCACCTCCAGAAAATAAGCTCCGCTTGGAAAGGCGACAAATTAGTTGGTCAGGCCGGTCCGAGCTAACATTTGTACCTGGTAAGGTATTATTTATTTTTTCAGCATAGACACCCGGATGGTTTTGTTGGGTGTAGAGATGGAGGAGTATCTCAACCGGTGGGCTGTACACTCACCTTTCATCAGAACGCCCAAAGTGTGATAATCTGATCCTGGCAAGGTGCACAAAGTGTGGTGCCTTGGCCGTTTCCTTATCATGGGGCTCAAAGTGTGGCGCCATAACTGCTTTATTCGAGTGGATGATTTATTCTGTTTAAAGCATGACAATGAGAAAACTCCACTCCTTATAAAGGGAAAATTATTTATGACTTGCCAAATATTTCTGCATATATTTTCACTATACATACACGAACTATTCAAAGTACCATATGCACACACGAGACTTACTGATATGTTAATCTCACACTATTTTATATCATGTTTTCAGGAGCTTAATTATACTGAGCAAGCAGGATGTGAAATAGTTGAAGCTTTTGTTATTTTCCATTATGTTTTGAGAGACAATTGTTGTTTTATGCTTTTGGATCAGATGATAGCTTTTATTTAGTTTTGCTCTAGTTTTGAGCCTGATATAATAAGAGTTTTCTTTTATTTATCTAAGTTTGATTTATTGGGTTTGCCTTTATATTATGTACCTTATTTTAAAGACCCCTTGTCCTTGGGACGGGGCGACATCCCCACCCTTTTTAGGGTACGTGGTAGGGGGGTGTTACATCTACAAACCTAGGGACAGTTGGAACAAGGATGAGGAAAAAGCCATGGAGAGGCCACAAAGGAATAGGGATATCAAGTGTTTTAAGTGCCTTGGATATGGACATACTCCCCATGAGTGTCCAAATAAGAGAATGATGTATACTAATCCCTATGGTGAGGTTTCTACCGACGAGGAAGAAGAAGGAGAAAGGTACCAATGAGACCAAAAGGGAAATGGAGATAATGAAAGTGATGAAGGGAAAGTTGTTGGTCAAGTATACTCTTTGGTGGGAGTCACAAGAAGGTCATTGAATTCACAAGCCATTGAGGATCAAGATCACCAACAAAGAGAGAATATTTTCTACATTAGGTGTCTAATCAACAAGACCCCTTGTAGTGTCATTGTAGATAGTAGGAGTTGCACTAACGTGATTAATGCAAACTTAGTTGAAGAATTGGACATGAAGTGGATAAAACACCCCAAGCCCTACAAATTGCAATAGCTGAATAATGGTGGGGAATTGAGAGTGAACAAACAAGTTTTGGTGTTTTTTGAGATGTGGAAGTATAAGGATGATGTGCTATGTGATGTGGTACCCATGCAAGCGGGTCACTTGCTCCTAGGAAGACCTTAGCAATACGATAGGCATGTAAAATATGATAGGATGAAGAATACTTATTCCCTACTCAAGGAAGGAACTAAGTTTACCCTCACCCCCATGGCCCCTAGTGAGGTGAACAAAGATCAAAGAATTGTGAAGGAGGGAGAAAAGAAGAAGGGAGCACAAGATATCAAACAAAAACAAGAAGTTAAGAGGAAAGAACAAGAGATGAAAGAAAAAGAGTTTAGAGAGAGGATGGGCAAATAAACACCTTTGACAATCAAGGATAGGAGTGAGTAAGGACAAGAGAGATGAGGCAAAAGAAGAGTGAATTTCTTTACAAAAGAAAGTAAAGTCATAGAGGCTATAGAAGCTAAAGAACCGGTTATTCTGCTTTTATACAAATGTTCTTATGCTTCTACTAATGATTTTTCATTGTCTTTGTCTAATAAAATTATAGCTATTCCTCAAGAATTTGAAGTTGTTTTTTCAAAAGAGGTGGTCAACCGAACACTAACCCAAGTCTTACGGGCCATAATCAAGAAAAACTTAAATAATTGGGGGGCATGCTTGCCATACCTTCAGTTTGTTTACAATAGGGTTTTTCACCCTACCACTTCTTATTCTCCTTTTGAAATTGAGTATGGTTTTAACCCTCTAACTCCTTTAGAATTGTTTTCCTTGCCTATAGGTGAACGAGAGAACCTTGATGGAGCTAAAAAGACAGCAATGGTGAAAGCATTCTATGTAGATGATGGTAATGATTTGGAGACAAATCCTTTTTCAAGGAGGGGGAGATGATGAGACTCCGCTTCATCATGGAGGTCAAGATCAAGGAGGGGGAGGCGTGACCATGCAAGAACTCAAGTCGGCAACAAAGATGGACGAAACTCGACCAAAAAGGAGGCCTCCAGAGGACGTCCGGCACTGCCCCAAGAAGCCAAACCAGCACTGGCTCCAATCTGTCCGACAACACCTCAATAGCAATTTGAACCGGCCCGAAGGCAGTGCACAACTAGCGCCGGCTTCAAGGGACCTAGCCGGCACCGGCTTCCCCTTGGCTGCCCCCACATTTTTAATGTTTTCTCCGATTTTCTTCAATTTTAATTGCTTATAAAGACTTATTATGAACCCTAAACTGTAATAGAACCTCAGGGATTATTTAGCTAGGGTTAGGATAGTATAAATAACACATTTAGTAATTTGACAACACAATTCACACACTTTAATTCAAATTTGAGAGAGAAACTTGAGAGGCTCTAGCCTCCTTGTTCATCTTGTTCAAGACCATGCATAAGGGTTAGTCCTCCTTATGAATGTGTCTATAAATCTTTTGGATAATCCAATGTTGTTTTCTTTGAATGGGTCTTAGTTGTTTTGTTCTTCTAAGGTTTGTTTGAATTCCAATATTTGGGTGCCTATTTTCTCTATTCTATTTATTTTTGTTTGCCTTTGTTGCTTCATAGTAGAACTTTCTACTTTTCTTGAAAGTCTTTGAAGCTTAGTTCTTCAAAGGCTTGATAGAGGGTAGGTTGTTATTTCACTTTCTCCTTTTTATCTCTAGAAGAATCTCTGTTTTGGTCCCTTTGAGTTGAGCTGAATACATAGCCAACTAAAACACCTACATCACCAAGAAAAGCCACACAAGATTCGTATCACTTTCTCTCTTTGACTCCCGTTGCAGGCTGTATACTTAATTCTCTAAGCACAAGGTTTGTCTCTATAGTTTCTATCTTTTTTATACAAATTTGTAGAAATAACTTGCAGATCTAGGGTATGCACAAATCTATACATTTTTCTTCGTTTTACTCTATTTTCAGTGATTTTTATGGAACTTTACTCTATTTTCTTCATTTATTGAAAGAAATTTCTTTGTTTTTATGGATCTTGATCAGCTTTGCAGATCTTCTACTTTTGTGGGTCTTTAGAAAAGATTACTTTTTTCCTAGTTTAGTAATCTGTACTTTGCTTATTAACCAGAAAAGGTTTGAGCTTGTGATTTTTACATAACTAATTTTCTGCTTCGAATTGTCAAATTAAGTTTGTTGAATCTAGCTAGTACATAAATAATTTGCTTTGCTCAAATGTAAAGAAGTACATTGCTAAGATTGTTAAAAGATCATGCATTATTTGCTTGGATGATTAGGATGATTCAAATAAACTTGAAATTTGAGTATTTCAATCCAAATACATATCGTACCTATTTTAGATTAATCAACTGAGTTCAAAATGCTGGGTTTTGTAGCTTATGATTTCCTTGTGTCTTGGTCTTTATTACAATTATTGTGGTAGGAAATGGTAGTTCACTATTTTGCTGCTGCTAAGACATCTCCTAGCAGTGCTCATGAAAGGAACAAGGGATTACCCTTTTACACTTGCAACAGTGAGTATCCTCCTAATCGATTTTCTTTGCTTATGGCTAGAACTAGTAGCCGTTGTTTCAAGTTTCAACTGCATTTCTTAACTAAATCTTCTTCGTCAACAACTTTTGCAGTTACTAATAATAATGGCTACTGCTTTAGAATTCTTATTTTGTGGGGGAATTTGAGGTCGATTGGTAATTGTTTGGGAAGTATTCTCATACATATTCTTACAGTTGATTCTGTAGGTGTTCTTTCTTTATATGTTGGCTAATTACATGTGTTCTATAAACTGTTAATTAAGATAGATTTGTCGATCAAAATGCAGCTATTTAGCTATGAAATCATGAGGAGCTTTCCTCTTTTACATTTAGTAATTGCCTAAAACTTCTGGTTATGGAGATTTTCATTTCTTCTTCCTTTCTCTATTTATTTTGAGAATATTCCCACAAGTCCATCAACAAAGAGGGTGAATCACATACTAGCACCACTAAAGTTTGAAGTTCCTAAATATATCCTATAGTGTATTATGAATTAGCTTGTCCCACTAGAATACACTAAAGAGTTGTAGTTTCTTTATGCTTAGAAGCATTAGTGTGTGAACTCTTACACAAGTTAGGAAAACTTCCAAATTTAAATGTTGGCAGTGTTTTATTGCATTTGCAAGGATATGTATCTATTACGACCAACAATATGAGCAGTTGGTGTGATGATCTTGTGTGGAAATTGAAAGCTTTAAATATTATTGAGAATTTTTATCTAGTCAATTTATTGTTACTTTTTCCCATGTTAGTTTACCTTATGTAATAGATGGGTATGTTATTGTCCTGGGATGGATTTGATGAGACTTTGAATGTTGATAATGACAAATTTGATGTTTTTAAGTTTTTGAATGATTAGGAATGATGTCGATTGGTAGCGGTTCAAGTTCTTTGCTATGTCGTTGATAGGGGCTAAATATTATTGAAAATTTTTATCTAGTCAATTTATTGTTACTTTTTCTCATTTTACTTTACGTTATGTAATAGATGGATATGTCATTGACTTGGGATGGATTTGATGAGACTTCGGATGTTGATAATGACAAATTTGATGTTTTTAAGTTTTTAAATGATTGGGAATGACATCGATTGGCAGCGGTTCAAGTTCTTTGCTATGTCGTTGATAAGTGCTAAAATCATTACTATTTTGTGTGATGAATGCTAAGTGATTTAATATTATGTTTTTAAGATAATTGTCCAGTTACATGAAATTGCATCCTTGAGTTATATATCTATTTTTATCTTTATTTATTTTTCTTTTTATTCTCTTCTTATTTTATTGGCTAAACAATAAAGATTTGGGTAAAGTAAGATGGGAGCCTAAGTTCTCGTGGATTTGATACTTGCTATTCCCTATATTATATGATAGGTATACTTACCTGTATGTGTAGTTTTAGTGATTAGCATTTTAATTAAAACTTGATTGATTGTGGACTTTGTTGATAGTATTTTCTACACTAAAAAATAAGCTATCGGAAACACTCGAATCTTGTTGATTTAGTCTTTGTTGTATTTGTAAATATCACTAACTTTTGTGTTTAGATAGTTTGTGAATATTTCTAATTTGTGTATTTTTTTTCTTTATTTTCTATTATTTTTTGTTTTTATTTTTATTTTCGATTTGATTTTGTTTTTCTTTGAGCACGAGATTCAAAATATCATCATGGACAATTATTCATGGGCACAATATCAAATGATCTACAATGATAATATATTAGCATGATTGCAAGCTTGGATTAACGCTTTTTGTGAGATGTCACTTAAACCCTCAATACATTCTTTTTTCGCCAATACAAATTTATCTGTTAAGTGGCATGAAGAAGCATCCCAACATATGAGCCATCAAAGAATAAAACTAGCCAAGTTGGTTGAAGATGCCATAAAGGGCCATACACTTGAATAAGAGAATTCCCAAGGAAAAGAGAGAGGATATGAGCCACAATTGCCCAATGTAGAAAGGGAGGTATTCGATTCTCCTCTATGTGCTAATAATTCTAATCTCTTTTTATCACATGATTTCTTAGGTTCTTCTCCATTCTTGGAGAATAATAGTCCAAATGATTATGTATGAAATTTAACATGCCTCGAGGAGTTGAATCTTTCCATGATGTATCGATCCCATCTTTAAAATCTACAGTACTAGGTTCAAAGGAGAATTTCAATTGTGACAAATCTTTTGAAGGGATAAGTGATGATTCTCATGTTTACACACTGTTTAGACATAACTTACATCTTTGTACTGGAAACTTGATTTGTATGTCAAAAAAAGTGTTATGGAATGGGGGTCATGCATGTACATTCATTGCAACTGCTATTTTCTATGAACCCTCTATTTTTCAAAAACCACCCTTCTTTCTACATTCACCATGCTTATCTTCTACTTTGAGCTTTAATTTCTTTTTCAAAGGTTTGATGAGGAAGCATGATGAGTGGAAAGAGTTTGTATATTTGTTTTGTGCTTGGTTTTGTTAAGTGTTTTATTTTTCCTCTCGCAAATAAAGAAAATATTTTTCAATCTAAGTGTGGGGGAGTGAATCGTGTCTTTACTTACTTTGTTAGGATTTTTATTTTTCTTTAGTTTGTTTTATTTTATTTAGATGTATCTTTATTTTGTTATTATTTTCTTTTATTTGTGTTCTCTTTGCAGATAGGAATAAAGTCTTCATAGACTAGCTCTTTTCTCTATTTCTAGCTTTGATATCTATTGGATAATTATTGCACTTGGGGAATATTACTTCACCCTCTTCTTCTTTATCATTTTTTGTCCATTTGAAGATGCTTTCTTGTGGTTATTTTTTGCCAATGAGGACATTGTCCTGTTTAAGTGTAAAGGAGTGGTTTGATGAAATTTTTCGTCCAAGTTTTTATTAATTATTTTGGTGTTTTTTTTGTATCAATTTTCAATATACACATTTTGGCTGGAATTTTTGTGTGAAATTTTTCAAAATATTTTATGGTTTTCATTGTTGAACAGGGTTGTAATTCTTTTTTTTTTTTTTAGTTGGATATGAATTTTTGTCATTCATTTAGTAGGTTTTTATAAAATTAGTTTATTAGATAGGATATTTTTTCAGACTTGAGAATTTGAATTAATCTTGTTTATGCATTGGTGTTTGAGTATTATTTGACTCGTCTAGTTTGAATATGGAAAATATGATAAATGTGAGAAAAGTTTGTTGGCTAACTCTTGTATTATGGGTTTAAAATTTGCTTAGCTTTGGGTTGTGATAAGGAATGTGAGGAGATAAAAGATCTCTGAGTAGAAAGATTGTAGAAAATTGTGGAAAATTTTTGTGAGTTGAGAATTTGAGAAAAAGGAGTTAATTGTTGTTTCCTTTTTGAAGGTGAGAAAGTATTATTGATTATGGAGACCAATACGGATAGTGAAAAGAAATATACTTTCTTGAGGCTATGAATTCCCAAAAGTAAAAGAGCGGAAAGAGGTTGAAAAAATTATAAGTGATGACTAAAAGGAGGCCAATACGGTGTGTAAAGAGAAATCCATGCACTTAAAGCTATCAATTTCCTAAGTCATTGAAAAAATAGAGGAAAAAAAGTTTTAGAGTACTTTTCTTACATCATGACTTGAGTTTGCAATTTTTTTATTTATAATGCTTGAGTTGGTAGATAGCTTAACTTGTGTGATTTATTTTATCTATGTTTTTTACTTGAAGGGTAAGATCATTTTCTTAGACTATGGTACAAACATGATTAATTTGATTTCAAGAGTTTTATAATATCTTATCAAATATTTCAAAGTTTAATTATTTTTAAAAGGTTGATGAATGGTAAGAGTTTTATCTAAAGTTTGAAGGGAAGTTAGAATCCTTGTTATGTTTCAAATTTTTGGAAGAGAAAGAGCTTGTATTTTCTTGATGATTTTCTTGGCTTAAAGTGTTTTGCTTGAGGAAAAGCAAAAGTTCAAGTGTGGGGGTAAGTGATAGGGACTAAAATCATCACTATTTTTCTAGTTATTTGAGGTTAAATTGAGATACTTTTGATGTAATAACTAGGCATATTCCTTCATATTTGACATTTTACTTGTAGAAAGTGTTTTTAACAAATTTGTGCAAATTTAAATTAGTTTCGAGCAAAAAGTGAAAAATTCTAGAACACACCTAGCGCTAGGCTTGGCAAGTGGACTAGGCACCAGGTCCACTCTTGCCAAACAGTGAAAATAGAACAAATTCAGGAGGAAAAATAGAACACACCTAGTGCCAAGTGGGTCAACTAGACCCGGTGCCAGGTCCGCTCTGGAGAGTCGAAAATCCTGTGCACGAATTTGGTATTTTCCAAAGAATTTTGATATTTTCCAAATCCTACTTGGTCAAGACTTCTTAAGCAATGAATTTTACCATCAAAGAAGCTTATAAAAACAAGGAAAACACAAGAGAAAAGAAGTGAATCCAAGAGCAAAAATTCCAATCACTCAAAGAATAAGAGATTCACCATTCATGGAAGGCTGTTTAAGAGAGTCTTCAAACGAAAAAGAGGCTTATCTATGAGTGCTTTCTTTTACCTTTGTTTTCTTGTTCTTAAATAATGATATATTCAATATTTTCATTGTAATTTGACATTATTTTGAGATTGATGATTTTGTATTAATTTAATTATTTGATTAATTTTCTATCATCTTTGATATTTGATTACTTGTTATCATTGTTTATTAATGCGGTTTCTTCTAATTAACTTGGGAAACGATGTTAGGAATTCATTGCATTGATTTCGTATTTGTCAAATCTTAATGGACTTGGGAAATGAAGTTAAGATTGAAGGGCTAAAATGATCAAAGATTAGTTGATTTCACCTCAAGTAAAAGGTCATTAGCTAATTTCACGCTTATGAGGAATTGAGTTTAATGTATGTTTTGGGTATGTTGGTTTAATTGGAAAATCTGCTAATTTAATCAAAAGACAGTGATTCCATATATTGGGAAAGAAGTGGAGTCTACATAAATAGATTCATGACTTGGGAAACGATTGAATTTTACTTTATATTCCTTTATGATGCTAAGATAATGATTACTTGAGATAATTACTAAATAACATTATCAAGTGTTTAAAGATAATTGTCTAAATTTTATATTCCTACATCCTTGAGTTGTATATTTTTCTTTTATTTTTTTTATTATCTTATCACTTTATTTGGTCGGTTAAACAATAAATGAAAAGTGAGTAGTGTGTACTTGTTCCTTTGAGGATCGAAACTCGTTAATTCTCTATGCTATGCTTGCAATAAGTATACTTACCCGTATATGTATTTTTGGATTAATATTTTAATTAAAACTTAACCAATGGATGAATTTAAATTTGATGATTTTTATATACCCAAAATTTACACATCAATAGTCCATACAATTTATTTATTAGGAGCAACAACTACATTAATTTCTATAGAACGAGAACTAAAATTTGATTCAGCAAATATAAAAAGAACAAAATTCCACACTGAGTTGTTACACCAATTAAGTACTAATAACTATGCAAATGATGTAATAAGAATGAGCCCACGTGCATTTCTAAGATTATGTGAGATACTTCGTGGTACAAGCCGACTACATGATAATAGAAATTCATTTATTGAAGAACAAGTGGCTAAATTTTTGTGGTTGTTAGGCCATCATACAAAGAATAGAAGTATTCAATTTCTCTTCCGTAGATCCTCTAAGACCATAAGTCATCATTTTCATAATGTCTTGAGGGTTGTCATTTCTTTAGAAAATGTGTGTTTCAAGACAACTGGCAGGAAGAGAAGTTCCATCTCAAATCCAGAATAGTGGAAGATTTTGTCTATATTTTGAGGTAAAAAAGAATACTTTACTACTTCAAATTCTATACCTATTATATAAACTTAATATAACATCTTGTATATTCAGAATTGTGTAGGTGCAATTGATTGGTCACATATTCATGTAAAAGTGTCTAAATATAATACACCCGATATCATGGAAGAAAAGAATGGCCAACACAGAATGTTTTAGCAACTTGTGATTTTGATATGAAATTTTGTTTTAGCAGCTTGTGATTTTGATATGAAATTTACTTATGTGCTACCAGGGTGAGAGGGGATTGCATCTTATTCACGCATAATAAAAAATTCTTTAAGTAGGGAACATAGCCTTAAAATACCTGGAGGTAAAATTTGTTATATATTTTTTTAGGATATAAAATTATAGTATAGTTCCTTCTCATGATCTAACTTTTTTGTTTAATAATATTATAGGAAAATATTATTTAGTACATGTAGGTTTTTTGCTAAGGAGTGGACTTATTATAGCATTTAGAAGGGAGCGCTACCACTTAAAAGAATACTCCGCCCATGCTTCAAAAAATGCTGAGGAGTTGTTTAACTTGCGTCATGCCTCCCTTCGCAATATTATTGAAAGAACATTTGGAGTACTTAAGAAGCATTTCAATCATTAGTGGATGAAAAGATGCTACATATAATGTTGACACTCTCACAAATATCATTCTGGCATGTTGTATACTTCACAACTATTTGTTAGGAGTTGACCTTGATTATCAAATCTTAGCTAAAATGGAACGTGAATTAGAAGAACAAGTGCCTGATATGGAGTACAATAATAAAACTACTCATGATGCAGATTATGACCGAGGACTGAAGATAAGGAATGATATTAAAAATAAAATGTGGGCAAATTATGTAGTTGAGAGTTAAAATGTCCTCAATTCATTTTCTTATCTTGTTAAATGTATTAAACTTGCTTCTTCTCTATTTTGTAATGTTTATTAGAATGAAAGTGGTGGATGATTGTAAGATGAAGATGTATTGTTTATCTTTCAAAAATTGAATTAACTTTGCTCATTGGTTTTTTTTTTTTTTTTTTTTGTGCTAGAAACAGTCTATTGAAAACTTCTTGACAAACAGTACAAACTGATCTAGTGTAATTACTTTGTTCATATATTATAATGTTAAATATACCACTCTATGCACTGAAATTAATATTCCAGGAGTTGATGGGGAGGCTAAAAAACAAAAGAGTTGAGGGGGAAAGTTCTAAATGTACCAAAATGACTTGGAAGGATGAGATGGATGAGATCCTCCTTGATGCATTTATACTTCAGCAAGAAAAAGGAAATAGAGTTGATGGAACATGAATAACCCAAGAAAATGCCAATATAGTAAAGTATTGTAGTAAAAAATTGGGTTCCTATAGATAAAGATCATGTTAAAAATCGTTTAAGGATACTAAAAGCTAATTTTGGAGTTCGCTATGATCTCTTTCATGGATTGAGTGCCTTTGGTTGGAGTCAAGAATCAAGAATGTTTGAAGCTAAGCCACAAGTATGGAAGGAAAAAATAGAGGTGAAGTTTTCCTTAATTATTTTTTTATTTATCTTGATTTTATTGTTAACTTATAATTCCTAATTTTCCATTTCTTTTTATAGGCTAAACCTGGAATTGGAAAATGTAGGTTGATAGGGCCTGATCTTGTCTATATTTTTCTAGTTATTTGAGGATATTTTGTGGTACTTGATGGGTAGTTTTGCGTGTATTGGAAATAGTATAAATAATCCACAAAAATCAAGTTTTAAATTAAAATGCCAATCACCAAAATCACACAATAAGACAAGTATACCCATCGTATAGCATACGGAATAGCAAATATTGAATTCACGGGAACTTAGCAATTACCACTACGTTGCTTTCATCTCATTGTCTAGCTAAAATGAATATAGAAATAAAGTAAATACACTATACTAGGAAACCTATCATGTTCTCACCCAAGGAAAAGTCACAAGTTTATCAAGGAATTAGAAAGAGAGAAAAGCCATGCAATAAAGAGAATTCCCCCGTTGAAAACCTAAAAAATAAGTACCCCATAGACCCATAAATCCTAACTCTAGCCACCGAAGTGAGTCAAATATCAATCTCACTCTCTCTCAAGTTATAAGATCCCTAATCCCTAAATTCGATTAATCGGTACCTCTACCTAATCAATCAAGCCTAATGAGGCATTAAACATGACTCACAATCCCAAACGATCCAGAAGCCACAAAATCCCTATCTTTAGGCAATTTCATAAACTTATTAGTTATTAGCCCTAATCCACAACCTCCCTCTCGGGTTAATTGAAGATGGCAAATATTAAATTAGCTAAATGGGTATCATATCCTCAACTCCATCACTCGAAATCATTAAGTAAGAACAATCAATTAAAATACATCAATCAAAACTCATTCAATCAAAATAACACAATGAATACAAATAACAAAATGCCATAAAGATAAAATCATAGATCTAAGGAAAATACGTCAACCTAAGGTACAAAATGTTGGGAAATATACCCTCTTAGACTAGGTTTCTGATATAAACTTTGAATATTTTAATAAAATAATTTATTCTTAGAAATCATTTGTGAATTTACATTCTATTTGTGCATAATTACATTTGAAAAAGTCTCATTGTGTTTAAGTAAGTGGTCCATGTGAATGGTGATCTTTCACAGTAAGGTATGGATCACAGGTTATTTAACATATAAACGTTTGTTCTTAACTGATTGATGAGAATGGGAATCTCATCATATCTAGGTTATTGTGTTATAAATTCTAAATGGGGAATGGCTTACCTTTAGCCAGTGAGTAGTCCACTCACTTCATGACATGAGCGTATTTCGAATGCATAGAACAAGACATGTAGTAGTAGTTTCTTAAAGTACTATATGGTAGAAACCTAGACTACTACTGCTACAGCGTGGACTAATACTCTACAACTTGAGTATGAGTTGGTGGTCTGACGAAACTGAAAGCATGTACTTTGATATGCTTTAGTTAAGGTTCTATCGTAGGACCAATATACTTGCATATTGGGTATGTGTGACTAGTTAGTTAAGACAGACTTGTACAAGATAGTTTCTATACTATATCGCCCCTTGTAGTTGTTTGAATGATCTAAATATCCAGGGCCCTGGGAAACATGACTTGGATGTTTGCTTTAGAGTAACTCCCTGGAAAGCGGAAACAATCCAGGAAGTCGTAGATCATTGAACTAGAAGCCTAAAAATGGTAAATATCATTTAGAGAGGTGTTAGTACATTTCTTCCTCTCTAATGCACGGCGATATATGGAGGGGTATTTTAGTCATTTCACCTGTAGGTCGGAGACTTTGCTAACGCAGCATTGTCCTTAGAGTTAATATTTTCTTATGGTGATATTAGGAAATATTTAAAATACAAAATATGACTATTTATATGGCAAGGGTATTTTGGTCATTTTAGTAGCCAAGGCGGTGTGTCTCTTGGTCCCCAGTATAGACCGTAAGTCCTAATTATATACAGGCTAAGGAATTGGTTTTAAATTAAATGAAATTTATTTTATTTAAGTAACCTGATTTAATAATTGAGTTAGAATAAAATAAAGGTCTACAGAGAGAGAGAATTAATTAAGCTAATTTGGTGGATTAATTAATTATTCAGGGCTTTGGTCCAGTTTGAATAATTAAAGATTGACCTGGAACTAAACTAATATAGGCTTGTTAATTGAACTAGTTTATTTGGGTTGAAAAGTCAATTATTTATTGAGCCATTTATTTAGTTCTAATTAGAATAACTAATTTGGTCCAAAAGACTAAACTAAGAGTCTAATGGGCCAAATTAAAAATCTAGTTTAACCTAGGGTTTTATTTAGGTTAAATAGGAAAATAAAGATGTACGTTATTTTCTTCTTCTTCTCGAAGAGAAAGAAAAATAGACGACTCTTTTCTCTCTAAAAAAAATCCCTTAGTCTTGTAAGTTGTTCACCAAACGTGGATTAGACAAGTCATGTACTAGAAGATTGAGAGGGTATTTAGCGTTCATATACATGCACAGACGTAGTAGGAGGCTTGTAAGAATCGCACCAAAGCTTTCTACCAACGCACCTACCCTGGTTCCACATATTCCGGTCCAGCTAACTTTGAGAACAAGAAGAGGTAAAAAAAAAAAATTTCTTCTCGGAGCCTGGTCAAGCCGGGATTGGCACCAGTTGAGGCTACCGAAACCGGCACCGACTCCGGTCTGGAGCTACTGCTACGTTTTTTTTTTTTTTTTCTTGTTCTTCATTGCTTTGCTGTGTTTTGCTTCCCCTTTAAATCTTCACAAAATAGGGTACAACCCTTTAATACAATTAAAATCCAAAATTTAGCATAATATTGATAGAGTAAAATCTATAAGAGAGGGAAAAATACAACCCATAGACAAGCCGTGTTCTTCCACTTCCTTGAGATCCTCTTTGTAACCTCTCTTCTTCCTCCTCAAATCTTCAAGTTCCCTCTCTTATTCTGGTGGAAAAATGGTTTCCTAGAGGATCTCTTGATTGCTATCCAACCAAGGATAATGATTTAGGGTTTATAATGGAGTATTTATAGAGAAAAGCAAGGAAAACCAAGAAAACTCGCTAAATGCACGAAATTGCACGTTCTAGGGCAATTCGGCCCAAGGAGTAGGGACTCCCTGGGCCACTAGATTTTCCAAAAGCTCCACTTCCCTGGGCTGCTAAGTTTCTACCTAGCGTGCCCATGAAATGAAGTGGCCTAGGGTACCCAAAACCTCCTTAGGCCACCACCTAAAGAACACAAAAAACATATTTTCCCTAGGCCACCACCTAAAATTACATACACACACTTATACTACACTAGGTCGCCACCTAAACAATACAAAATACATATACATATGTACAAAATAAAACAGGCGGCCTAGGGAAGTCAAAGCTCCCTAGGCTACCAACTTCAACACAACATGCACATGCACACGCACACGCCCGCGCACCCGCACCCGCACCCGCACACACACACACACACACACACACACACACATACAAGATACTAGGCGGCCAAGGGAAGTTAATGTTCCCTAGGCCGCCACTTACTAAACACAACGCACACACAACATTACACTAGGCGGCTAAGGGAAGCTAAGCTTTCCTAGGCTGCCATGTTCTATACATATATACACAACTACAATGTAAGGCAACCTAGGGAATTTCTTCTTCCCTTGGCCGCCAACTTTCTAAACTTTTTGTTCATTTCATAGTACTAGGTGGCCTAGGGAATTAAAAGTTCCCTAGGCCGCCGATTTCTTCTCCTGGCATATTTTCTTTTGCTCTAGGCGACTTTTATTCTTATTTTTGTGTGATTCTTCAATTGTTCTTTATTTTCCTCTTTTTCTTCATTTTCATCTCCAATTCTTATTTTTCTTTTTCCTACAAAACAAGATAAAAATGGTGTGGTGAGTAGTGAATTAAACAAGGATTTACAACAATTAAAGTACAAAAGTACTCAAAAAGATATATGTGATGAGCCATCATCAGTACTTTTAGTTTAATAACTAGTCATTTTCTATCCTATTTAACATTTTGCTTGTAAAAAGTGTTTTTAGTGAATGTGTATCAGAATTGGATGATTTAGAGTGAAATTGTAGATTTCCAAACTTGACTCGGCACCTACTCAAAGTAGTTGAACCGGTCGAGGCTTGTTTCTGGAAAAACAGAGAAAATAGAGCTCAAACCGGTGAAGTTCCAGTGCTGGATCGGCGTTGGTCCAGACAAAGTGACCCGGAGCCGGCCCTGCTTTGATGTGGTGGTTTACAATCCTTTTTCAAGTCAAATTAGAAATTGCCAAAGAGGTTAACTTGTTTCCAACTTGTACTTGGCCTAGGACTTTTGAAGGACGAATTTTAACAACCAAGAGGCCTATTTAACCAAAAACAAGTGAAGATTAAGGGGTGAACCCAAGGAGCGAAAGCTATATTCATTCATTAAAGGGGAATTCATCACTCGAAGGAGTATTGATTCAAGAAAGTTCTCAAATGAGGAAGAGGAGGGCTTGTTTATGAGTTCTTTCTAAAACCTTTATTTTTTTTTCTTTGAACAATGATGAGATTAATGTTTTAATTATAATTAAACGTTATTTTTGGGATTCATGATATTATAATTTAGTTAATCTTTGATCAATTGATTGTTGTTCTTGGCATTTGATTACTTGCTTTTATTTGATAGATTGATGAAGTTGAATTTATGTCTAATGAACTTAGGAAAGGAAGTTAGATTGAGCTCAATTTAATTAATTCTATATAATTGTTATCTTAACTGGATTCGGAAAGAGGGTTGAGAATTAAACCTAAATAATCAAATGTTAGTTAATTTTGCCTAGAGTATAGGGTTATTGACTAATTTAATATTTATATTGCCTAGAGTATAGGGATATTCATGAGGAATGAGTTTAATGCATTTCGTTGGTTATGTTAGTTTGATTGAAAAATCTACTAATTTAATCAGGAAATAGTGATTCAATGGATTAGGAAAGAAGTGGATTCTATCTTTATTCCTTCATGATGCCAAAACAATAATTTATTGTGATAAGTTTAAATAGTTCATATCAAGTTTTGAAGAATAATTATTTAATTTCATGTATTTCTCTCCAAGAGCTGTATATATATTTTGTCTTTATTTTTATTTTGACTCCATAACAAGTTAATTAGTAGGTTAAATATTTAATGACAAGTAATTAGTATGTACTTGTTCCTTGATGATCGATACTCGTTAATATCCTTTATTATACTTAATGATGAGTGTACTTACTCATATGTATAATTTGAGATTAATGTTTTAATTTAAACTTAATTGGAAATGGATACAAAATTGCATGATTTTTATATATCCAAATTTAATGCATCAAGTTTTTGGCGTCGTTACTGGAGAATAATATCATGAAATTTTAAATTTCTTTGATTTAACCATGTTTATATATTTATATGTAAATATGTATATATGTTCTTTGTTCAAATAGGTGCCATAAATTGTTGTATAATGTATGAATTTGTATATATTGATTATTGTGTAATATGATAACTGTTTGTTTGCATATATGTAAATCCAAATTCTTATAATCTTAGTTTTTCTATATGAAGACTTCTTAGTTTATGACCCGAAAAATCGTAGGAGACCTCATGGACTTTGATCCAGAAATCGAAAGAACACTAACAAGGATTTGACGAGCATATAAAAGTCAGATTGACTAATTTAGTTTCACATGAGAGATGGAAGTTAATCGAAATAATAATGGTGGTAATGGTGGAAATAATAGAAGGATTATGGGAAATTTTGCTATGCCTGTGATTTTAGGTACGGACTCTAGTATAACTAGATCGAGGATAGAAGCCAACAATTTTGAAATAAAACCTAACTTAATTCAAATAATTCAAAACATGGTCCAATTTGATGGGTTACCTGATGAAGACCCTAACTCTCGCCTTGCTAGTTTTTTAGAAATTTGTGATACTTTCAAAATGAATAGTGTGTCGGAAGATGCTATTAAATTGAGACTCTTTCCTTTCCCTCTTAGGAATAGAGTCAAATCTTGGTTAAAATCCTTACCCATAGGGTCAATCACTACTTGAAATGGTTTAGCTGAAAAATTTCTAGCCAAATATTTTTCCCCAACTAAGATGGCTAAGCTTAGGACGGACATCTTTGCTTTCCAACAATTGGAGTCTATGAGTGTTGGGAAATGTGGAAAGCGATACTTGGAAAGTGTCCACATCAGGGGTTTGAACTAGGTATGCAAATGCAGATTTTTACAAGTGGATTGAATTTGTCTTCAAAGTAATTGATTGATGCATCTGCGAGAGGAACAATAAACTCTAAGACCCCTAAAAAGTTATATAAGTTGATTGGGGATATTGCTACGAACAATTACTCATTGGGCAATTCAAGGTCTAAGACTCATATTTAGTGAGTTCATAAAGTGGATGTTATGGCGTAGAAGTAAAAGTTGAGGCACTAGCTCAAAAAATAGAACAAATGGTGGGTCCTTCACAGGTAATGAATGGTAAGTGTGATTTTTGTAGAGAAGGATACCCCAATCATGAGTGCCCAAACATGGGATCATCTCTGGAGTCCTTAAAGTAAGCTGCTTTTATGGGGAATGGGAGACAAGGTAACAATCCATACAGTGCTGCCTATAATTCTAATTGGAGAAACCACCTTAACTTTTCTTGGACCAATCAAAACCAACCAAGGCAAAACCTCTCGAACTTCACTAGAATCCAAAGGACTCCACCTCCCTTGCCCTACAATTCACCACCACTAAAGCCATCATTAGAAGAGTTGGTTAACCGCATGGCAAGCTCTACTGAAACACTTTCCAAGGAGTGGATGCAATGACCAGGAATTTGGAGGCTTCAATGCACAACCTGGAGAATCAAATTGGTCAACTGGCTAAACTTCTTGGGGATCGTCAAGATGGATCTCTACCTGGAAACATGGAGAAAATCCATGAGACCAAGATCGTGGAAAATGTTGAACTTTACTTACTTTATTACTTTCAGTATTGGATAATTTTTTATTTTCGTTATTCATCTTCTTACCTTATATGTTCATGCATTTATGCTTTTCAAAATAAGATGTTTTCTTTTTATTTCTATCTTTATATAAAAGAAAAACAAAAAAACAAAAATGAGGATGAACCATGCGTATACAAGAAGCTTGATGGCATTAATGTGGTTTTTCTTGTCTTGTATGTGGATGACATTCTACTCATTGGAAATAATATAGGGTCATTGTCATCTACAATGGTTTGGCTGTCTAGTCAATTCAGTATAAAAATTTGGGAGAAGCCAACTACATTCTCGGAATTAGACTTCTTAGAAATAGGAAGCAGAGAATGTTAGGATTATCCCAAGTAGCATACATTGACAAGATGCTGGCCAGGTATAGCATGGACTCATGCAAGGGAGCTCTAATTCCTTGCAGACATGGGTTGCCATTTTCTTCGAGGGACTGTCCTAAGTCTCAAGAAGAAAAGGACAGAATGAGTAGGATTCCCTATGCTTCGGCTGTGAGAAGTCTCATGTACGCCACGTTGTATACTAGGCCAGATATCTGCTTTGCCGTAGCCTTGGTTAGCAGATATCAGTCAAACCCTAGGGAGGTTCATTGGCAAGCCGTAAAGCATATTCTCAAGTACCTCAAGGGAACGAGAGATTATATGCTAGTTTACAGGGCTGATGACTTGGTTCCTACAGGATACACAGACTCAGACTTCCAAGAAGATAAGGATGAGAGAAAATCCACTAGTGGATATATCTTCACCTTGTCTGGAGGAGCTATTTCATGGAGGAGTATCAAACAATCTTGCATTGCTGACTCGACCATGGAAGTTGAGTATGTGGCAGCTTCGGAGGCATCCAAGGAAGCAGTCTGGCTCCGAAAGTTCCTTTCAAAATCTGGAGTCGTGCCACACATGGACAGGCCGATTGTGATGTATTGTAACAACACTGAAGAAGTATCACAATCCAAAGAACCCAGAAACCACAAGAAGGGAAAACATATCAAGAGGAAGTACCATCTGATCTGGACTGATCCATTCACCAAGCCTTTGACTGAGAGAGTCTTCAAGAGACACTTAGACGCTATAGGGGTGGACACCTACGGACTTACTTAGTCTTAGAGTGCAAGTGGGAGATTGTTGGGAAATATGCCCTCTTAGATTAAGTTTCTGATGTAACTATCGAATGTTTTAATAAAAGAATTTATTTTCAGAAATTATTTGTGAATTTACATTTTTATTTGTGCACGATTACGTTTGGAAAAGACCTATTGTGTTTAAGTAAGTGGTCCATGTAAATGGAGGTCTTTCACAGTAAGGTATGGATCACGGGTTACTTAACACATAAGCATTTGTTCTTAACCGATTGATGAGAATGGGAATCTCATCATGTCTAGGTTATTATGTTGTGAATTCTAAATGGGGAATGGCTTACCTTTAGCCAATGAGTAGTCTACTCACTCATGACATAAGCGTATTTCGAATACGTAGAACAGGACTTGTAGTAGTGGTTTCTAAAAGTACTATATGGTAGAAACCTATACTACTACCGCTACAGCGTGGACTAGTACTCTACGACTTGAGTATGAGTTGGTGGTTTGACAAAGCTGGAAGCATATACTTTGATATGCTATAGTTGAGGTTCTATCGTAGGGCCAATATACTTGCATGTTGGGTATGTGTGACTAGTTAGTTAAGACAGACTTGTACAAGATAGTTTCTATACTATATCGCCCCTTGTGGTTGTCTGAATGATCTAAATATCCAGGACCGTGGGAAACATGATTGGATGTTTGCTTTAGGGTAGCTCCCTTGGAAAGTAGAAACAATCCAGGAGGTCGTGGATCATTGGACTAGAGGCCTAAGGATGGTAGATGTCATTTAGAGAGGTGTTAGTACACTTCTTCCTCTCTAAATGTACGGCGATGTATAGAAGGGTATTTTAGTCATTACAACTGTAGGTCGGAGACTTTGCTAACGCAGCATTGTCCTTGGGGTCAATATTTCCTTATGGTGATATTAGAAAATATTTAAAATGCAAAATACAGCTATTTATATGGCAAGGGTATTTTGGTCATTTTAGTAGCCAAGGCAGTGTGTCTTTTGGTCCCCAATATAGACCGTGAGTCCTAATTAAATACGGACTAAGGAATTAATGTTAAATTAAATGGAATTTATTTTAGTTAAGTAGCCTGATTTAATTGTTAGGTTAGAATAAAATAAAGGTTCATAGAGAGAGAATTAATTAAATTAATTTGGTAGGTTAATTAATTATTCAGGGCTTTGACCCAGTTTGAATAATTAATGATTAACCTGGGACAAAACTAATATAGGCTTATTTATTGGACTAGTTTATTTGGGCTAAGAAATTAATTATTAATTGGACCATTTATGTGGTTCTAATTAGAATAATTAATTAAGCCCAAAATGTTAAACTAAGAGTCTAATGGCCCAGTCCAGTTTAACCTAAGGTTTTTATTTAGGTTAAATAGGAGGATTGGAGACAACGTTGTTGACAGAACACACACTCTCTGAGATGGCTTCTTCTCTATGAAAAGCCAGACGTCTCTCTCTCTCTCTCTCTCTCTCTCTCTCTCCAGAAAAAAGGTTCCTTAGTCTGTAATTGTTCATCAAACGGATTTAGGTAGGCCATATATTGGAAGATCGAGAGATTGGTGTTCATCTACATATAAAGACGGAGTAGGAGACTAGTAGGAATCGCACCAGAGGCTTCCACCAGCATACCTACCCTGATAGTGCACGTTCCAGTCCAGCCAACTCTTATAAGGAGGAAAAGAGGTAAAAAAATTTTAACCTCGGAGTCTGAATAGAGCCTAACCTGCGCCGACTAGGGCTACCAGAGCCGGCCCTGTTCGGGAATCCCCTATTCTTGTTTTTTTCCAGTTTTTGATCTTCGCTTCCACTACGTGCTGTGTGTTTTTCGCCTTCAATTTTGGGGCCAGTTCTGGTTTGGCGACTGTATCTTCCGTTGAAGACAGACGCATCTCAACATCTCTGGTTTGAGTACCCGAAGGACTAGCCTTATCAGAACTTCAGAAGAAAGCGGCCAGGTAAGATTGGAAGTCATCCCACAAAGACTACATGTCGGTGAGCAACTTATCCGAATGTTGAAGTTCTATTTGGAGCAGTTCTTCCTCAACCTCTACCATGAGTCATTCGTCTCAGAATTTGGCCGCAGACTCTTCAGCAGAGAAGGCCATCTACTGACAAGCACTCTCAGCTTCAAGCTTCTCATCTAGGACCTGCTTCTTGGAATCCAATTCTGTCTAGAGTGCTCGCAGCTGTTTCTTAAGGCTTTCAATCCTTTCAACCCTGTCGGATATTTCAGCTCGAAAGATGCTTAGGTGAGCAGAGGCCTCTTGACGATGCATTTACAGAAACGCTTCCTGTTCTCGGAGTGCCTCTAAGGCTTGGAGTTAACAAGACGCTTTGTCCCGCCTGCTTTGAGTATTGGAAAAGAAACGCCGGGTAAACTGCATATGCTCCAGATAGTCAATCGATAGGAGTTTCAGTTCCATTAGGACATCGAAAGCGGCAGATTGCACCAGCAGCATGAGGGCTTAGTTGACGGCATCTTAGGAAGTTGGGCTAGTAAGCAAGTCAGATCCCATCAGGTCTCGTAGAAGTTCTAGCACCGCGGTCTCAGTCGTTACTAGCTAAGATGGGGTAGTTTCCATTGAAGGCTCAGGAGCTATTTCCGTTGGAGGTTGGGGGCTGTTTTCACATGGGGTGTGACAGGCTTTTCGACTGCCATCCTCTCTGAGGTAGGGACTTGAGGCAACAATCGACGAAGGCAACATAGCCGATGTCCCTTCCTCTGCCGTTGCTGTTCTTATAGAAGACAGGGGGGCATTACCGCCGAGGACTCTGAGGAAGAGTCAGAGATGACCAGCTGACTGGTCTTCTGTTTCTGCAAAAGAAGGCAATACGAGGTTAGCTTTGAATCAAAGGTTGAAGAGCATTGAAAAAGAGAAAAACATTTACCCTCAACTCGAACCTTGGCAAATGTTGGAGTGTGAATGGCCTGTCGTCTTTTTGATCGCCTTAGCAGGGGGAGGACAGTTTCCTTTTCTTCTTCCTCCTCATCGGCAGGCAGAAGTATGAGGGCCCGTTTTACTGGCGAAGTATAGAACAGGGGCGCAGCGATCAGACTATCAGCAACTTTGCTTTATTTTTTTTTTCTTTGGCGCAGACATTTCTATCACCGCCGATGCTGATCCCGCTAGTCTGAGAAACAACGTCTCCACAGGGGCTGAGAAGAGCATCTCGCTCAGCAGTCGCCACCACAGGTTGAAGTTTGGTGTGGCCTCCCTAACAACCTGAAAATGATGATACTAAAAAAAACAGAGAACGGTTAAGGACCTATCAGCTAAAGTGCGCACATCTTCAGCCGATAGGATAGGCATGACAGTGTAAGAAGAAATATGACTAGGATCAGCGAAAATATCTTGAATTAGCCTAAACTGCCATGAAAAGTAATGTGGGTTGTACCGTTCGCATAAGGACTTAGCACTCTGGGCACTTGGCTTTGCCCCAAAAAGGAGTTCTCAGGAGCACAGCATTTTGGCCTAGATGGTTTCTTGAGAGGCTTCCGGTGCCTCGACGAGCTTCGTCAACCAGAGGGGGCTTATTTCCTAGGCGGAATAAGGGAAAGAGTAGGGCGTATTCTGAAGTCGGTTCTGATGAAAGTAGGCTATGATAGTACCGTCAAAAGACCTATTTGCAAGAGTCTTCAACAGTCGATAACTGGTGGCCCGATTGGCAGAACCCGCAAAGTTATTGACGCCGAATTGGGGGATATATTGATAAAGCCACAGTTGTATAGCCCAGAGGGGGCCACCAAGATTGGTCGAGTCATCCCCAGCCGACAGGGCTGAGATCATTTGATTCATCAGCCAATACACCAAGGCCAGTACCAGAGAAGCAAGGTCACAACGCTTTTTCTTCCTCAGCAAAGCCGATACATAGTATCGGTACTCATTGCTTATCCCCGGCGAGTGAGAGCAGAAGATGTACTTACAGAGCCATAGCCAGAGAAAGGCAGATTGTTGCTGCTTTGATGGAACGGGGCCGACACCCCTCTGGGTAGCCATAAAATTCCCATAAGAGATAGTAGATTTATCCAAATAGGCTTCAACGGCAGGCAGGTTTTCTGTGTCGTGCAAGGTAGGGATCTCATCACTGTCGCAACAGAAGTCCAAGATAGTGCAGATGTTCAGTATCATAGGTGAGAACATACCATGGGAGAAGATGAAACCGTTGATTGCCAAGGACCAGAACGGTGAAACGGCCGTGAAAAGGTTACGGTCAAAGGTCATTTCAAAGTCAGACATCATGACAACATCAAGAATATCCCATTAGTCCCAAAGGGCACCATAAGTGGCCTGACAATAGTCACGCCATCCCCTGAAGTTTTTCAGGGTACACGGCCAGTGGCGGAAGAAGAAGGGCACCGTGAAAAAGTTGTCCTGATTCAATGGAAGGGTGAAGCCCTCCGAGTAGGTGAACTGCAAATGTTCTGTGGTAACTTCTGTCGGCAATAGCCGAGGGCCCAAGGCGTAGAGATTGGCCTCGGTAGAGGCGGCAATATTGAACACGACACACCAACACGACACGAAAACGACACGGTTATAGCGGGTTAGGATTGGGGTTTCGCGAGTTCGGATCGAAACAGGTCGACCCGTTTAACTTTAAACGTGTACAGGTCATAAACGGATTTAACTCGTTTTAACCTGTGAACCCGTTTAACTTTTTTTAATATTTATATTTAATACTTTTTGTAATACCCTACAAATTTTACTATAAAAAATTAAATAATTTAATTTTTTACATGAATTAATTAAATTAAATTTTATTATATGAATTAATTGAATTGTTTGTGTGTCTATTTGTTTCATTATATGAGACCTCTTAAAGAAAATAAATGATGTTAATGTGGTCATTTGCTTGATATATAGTAAATGAATCATTCTTAATTAATTATTATTTAGTGTCTATAATAATAATATTATTACAATGACTTTTAGCTAGATAAAATAATTTCTTGAACAATCTAATTTTATTGCAAAACTACATTTGTTTAGATTTTTAAGATTAAATCTTATGAATTTATTGAGATCTCTAGATATTTAGTGGGATGGTTTGTTGTTTTATTGGTTGTTTATGACTTTATGGGCTATTTTATTAATTTTTTAATTTTATATGATTTGATTTCATTTTTTAAAATTTTTTGTGTAATGATGCACAATTGGCGGGTTTAGTAGGTATTCGGATTGACAGATTTAGTAATTATCTATTTAATTTTTCTGTCTAATCGTGTCATGTCATGTTAACCGGTTTTATAACACGAACACGACACAAAAATAAACGAGTTGACACGACACGACACGTTTATTAATCGGGTCGTGTTCGGGTTGGCCTGTCGAGTGTAATTATTTCAAGTTGACACTACACTATTTCAAGTTGACACGACCCACCAATCCAAATACGACACGATTGCCACCCCTAGGCCTCGGTTTGGATTAGTGCCAGGGGAGAATGATCAACGGGAGTGGCCATAGAGATTTAGATGTTCGTCAATCCAAGAAATATGCAGAAAACGGGGGTGAATTTCACAAGAAATATAGAAGTCTGATCAAGATAGGGTTATTGCAGAAGAAGGATTTCGTATCGATGAAGGAGGAACGATGGGGACCACGACTATTTAAAGAGGAGATTCAAACGACACTATGTGTTGACGTCATTTTTAGCCGATCTGTTGCAATAGTAACTTTTAGCCGAAGCTGATATGAATTCTGCCAAATGGATGATGACGTCAAGAAAAAATCTTCAGTTGCTATACCCGGTCAACATCAGAACTAGGAGCCGATGAGCCGTCACCCTCACGTCATGGCACGATCGGCAAGATATTACCATTCTCAACCGCCAAGGACGGGCCACAAAGCGGGATCCTCTCCACGTTTGGAAAGTTGGCAACCATGCCATAATGAGTATAAAGTAAGTAGGGATCCAAGATTGAAGAATTCAACAACAATCATCTCAAACCAAATTACCAATTTTTTTCCAGTTTTCAATTCTCTTTTTCTGCATTTTTCTTTACTGCTTTCGTTTACAGCTTTTCTTACAGGATTGTTTACAACTTTGTTTACGGCTTTGTTTACATTTTCTTTATAGTTTTCTTTACTCATTTGATTACAAACTTTCCATTTTATGTTGTTTTGACTATCAATTCCAGTGTTTTGTATTCATTCATTATTTTAATCGAATTACACTGCATTCAGTTCTGTTTTGCTTTCGCATGCAATATTTCTACTTTCTTGGACCATTTCTATAGTAAGTTCAAGGAACCCACATCTTTTAAAAGGTCCGGCTTAACCATTCATCTTTCCATCGGATTGTTTATATTCATCAGAAGAGTAGCCGATTAATAGTTCCATCGGTTCCCTTTTTCATAAGGCAACAATTTCTAATATCTCATCGTTAACACCTATTATTATTATTATTATTATTATTATTATTATTATTATTATTATTATTATTATTATTATTATTATTATTATTATTATTATTATTATTATTATTATTAGGTTGATACCTGTGCATTGCACGGGAATGTATATCTTGTCTTAAGTTCTTGTTTTGAAAAGCATGGGGTATAGCTTATATTAATATTACAATAAATAACAAAAATATAAATGTTAATGTCTCTTTGTCATTAGATGAAAAATTCATTTTCATCGACTGTGGTCACGTTTTGCAGCTTCTCTAGAAAATGCTCATTTCTTAGACCCAGAAATTAATAAAGTATTTTTATTTTTTTCAATCAATCATTTTTTTTCTTTTTTTAATTTAGATTTGCTTCCTTTTATTTTTTTCATTTTCACTTTTTACAAATGTTACAACAACAACAACAACAACAACAACAACAACAACAACAACAACAACAACAATAATAATTTTAATAAGTAGTTTTTTATTTTTCTATAATTTAATTTAATATTAGTTTCATTATTTATAAATGGTAAAAAATCTTTTACAATGACTGTTGGATTTTTTAGGCCTCTAAGGAATGTTTAATTAATGTTACTCAATTATCTAAGCAAGTTTACTTTTCACATTTTTTTCTAATGCTTAATTTTTTTAATTCAAATAATCAAAATTTGTTTTTAATGTCAAGTATAATAACACAATAAATGTTGGAATTTTGGTTCAAATGATCCAAATATATTTTTAATATTATGTATAATAATACAATGACTGTTGAGATTTTTTAGACCTCTACGGAATGTTTAATTAATCTAGTTCAATTATCTGAGTAACTTTACTTTCTGTTTTTTTTTTATTAAAAATTTTTAAGCTTAATACTAATATTGTATATAAGTTTTATCATTTTACATAAGGAGTGTTACGGTATATAAGTGATATTTTATGAGATCTCTTTCCATGACAAATTCTAAAATTATCGCTACAAAATAGAAATGAGGATTAGAATCTATTGATTTGAAAGATTTTAAAGTCATGGGTCGAAGGTCTCTTGCAACAATGTTGACCCTTGGATCACAATAAATGCAAGGGGTAGAAGAGAAGGCCAAGTCCGCAACAAGATGATGTTGCTCCAAAAAATAAAAAAAAATAATTAATTGCAAAGTCTAGAACTTAGAAAACTGAGATATGTTTGGTAACATAATTATGTATTTAAAATTAATTAAATGTATTTGATAATAGATATTATTTAGTGCTTAATTGTTTTATAATTTATTAGATTTTGATAACATATTCTTATTATCATTTAATTAAAATGGATTGAAATTTTATTATAAATAAAATGGATATTATTTAAATTAAAAATCTAAATATGTTATATATTTATCTAGTGATTATTATTTTTATTCAATTAAAATTATAATAAATCACAATATAGAAATAAATTATAATTAATTTAATTTCATATTCATATATTAAATTTAAAAATTTAATACTCAACTATTGAAATTTCAACGTATAAATTTTAATTTTATCAAATATAACTTTAAGATTTAAATGGAGAATATACCAGACTGAGAACCAGAAAAGGCTCTTGAGGACTAATTGCCTAACTATTTACTACGATAGCAAAATTGGAACAGGGACTTGATCACCAGTGATATTGTCATGGCTCAAACAACTGAATTCCCAGGTCTTCTTCTTGTCCACTTCGTTTTATCCTATAGCTCCATCAAGGAAAGGCCTTTCCACAAAAATCAGTATTAAAAGAGTACTCTATATACTGATTACCACTTCAACTACATGACCAAGTTGTTCCCAATTAGATTTTGGTGTGACTTCCGCAATGAAATGCAATAACTTACAGTTATAGAAGTAGTTGTCAAGATCATGTAGATAAATTAAATTATATGACCTTTCATTTTTTTTTTTCAAAAAATAATCCAGAGATGCTTTAAACTTTGGTACTTGTTTCTTGTACCCAAATGATTGATACATCTCTGACAAAAGCAATGATGGAAAAGAAATGAACTATCTGAAATGTTGTGAAACTTATAACTAACTTGCCTCAGTGAAGAGCTCAATAAATGTTTCAAATTATGCAATACCTCTAAATTCCCTGAGTCATTGACTCCAAAAAGTGATGAATGTTTTACCTTGATCATTTGTTTCAGCAAATGAAAAACTGAGCAGATGACTGCTACTTGAAGTGTAGATCAAACCATTTTTACTTCTTTAACAACAGTACTGGGAGCTTAGTTCAGGATAATGGACATAAGGCCATGGAAGATGTGTCTTGCTTTTCCCCCCCAAATATTGAAACATCTCCATATTCTAACACAACTTTATCAGCCAAGTAAACCTCCTTCTTAGTTTTATAAATGAATTATGCCGAGTCACCAATTCAGACATCTACAACTGGTAGCCCGTGTTGTAGAGAGCTTTGGCCTTCATTATGATTCAGTATGAGGGATAAAAATTAATTATTATAAAACCTTAAAATGATTAACATAAATGGAGAAACAGGATGTTGCTTATCAAACCTGCTGAACACCAATTCGTCCATCAGTTCTGCAGAATTTAAGAATGCAAGAAGCTGGTGTAATCCAGTGAAGGACGTCTTCCATATGCTTATGTCTAAAGGCAGTCTTCATACCACCATGAGCATTAATGGTCCTTCTTTAACTAATACGCAAAATTCATCAGGAATTGATAGTATCACAACACCATCAATTGATCTCCTTTCATTGTATTCTTTGGGTCTAGGTTCCCAATTTAGTCCAAGGCACCTCATCTGGTAATAAGCCTTTGCACCATTTCGATAAGTGGGTTGATAGAGCCCTCCAGGATTCCAACCACATTCGTTGCATATATTTACTATGTTATTCTAAAGAATAAACACGTTAAATTAGCCAATAGCACCATAACAACCACTTTTCCAATAGAAATGTGAAACACATAATAATTCGCCTAAAAATAAAGTTTCAACAACAAATTTATTTGGTGATCACCAGTAGGACAAAAGGATGCAACTCCATGGAAAGATATGGGATTTTCACCTACCAAGCATAATCTCGCAAGATTTGCTCACCATTCCCTGTGCTTCACCCTTTGCAATTACCTGCCATCACTAACATTTTAAAAAGACATTATTGTACTTGGAACATTTAGCAAAATCAGTAGCCAATGAATCATGAACAAAATGGCAAGAAAATATGTAGAATCTTTCTATATACTCCCCGTACCCAAGATATTGTTTATTCTTTTTTAGCACAGAGGGAGGAAAAGAAAACTACCTCAACAAGTTCCTCTGAGCAGCAAAGCTAGCATAGAAATAGCTTCTAGTAGCAGCTTGCCAAGTAAAGATTTATAATTTTAGTAATCAAATCTTGAATCATCTTCCTTGTGAATCGTACAAATCAAAATTACCTGAATCCATGCAGCTGCAGATCTTCTTGCTCCAGCAGCCACACCAATTGGGACAAAGATAAGTGGAAATGCAAGAGTCAAGATCTCCATTCCATATGCAGCATTTTCCAAGAGGTTTGCAAACAACCTCCAACCTTTGCAATTGATATCCAAATGCCTTCCATATTTTGACGATAGAATCTTATTGAGGTATCCAATTCCATGATTAAATGCCCGATTGACAACAGCTGCAGTTGGAGTGGCTCCTTTTCCCAATCCAACAACATAAAGCAAAGCCTATAGATAATCATAATGTCAGAAGAACAGCACAGAAGTGCAGAATTTTAATAAAAAAAGTTCACCATTCACCATATCTATTATATCCATTATGAAATGTTATCCATATATGGAGACAATGAAATATTACAAATTTACAATGTATATCATATTACCCTCATCAAATAAAGTTACATCAAGATAGGAAGTAAAACTTCAGCCAACATCAACAGAGACTACTTTGCTCAGCTCAATTTATGCATTTTATAAGACTTTTTCAGACATGTAATACATCATGCACATTTGTCTTAAAGCAAAAAAATTTAGAGAAATTAAACAAATTTCTTGATAATGGCATTTAAGCTAACATGCAAACGTCCAGCTAGCACCACATTCCTGCTCTAGAACTTTCAAATTTCTCAAATATCAAAAACCATAACATAGCTAGCTAGCCTACATGCTCAGTGATGAAAATATATTTCTTCTGCAGAATCATACCAGGCCTCAGTCTATGTAATTTATATTCTTCTTGCGAATAACCACCACCATCTTGTATCTTCTGTTACAAACTTTGAATCTTAGGCTAGGAATACTGATCTTAAAATCAGAATCAGGGCCATCTTTTTTTACATAATTTGCCACTTAATAAAACTCTTTACAAAAAGCACTTGGCTTGGAACCCTGTACTTATTGTAAGTAGTTTTTTAATGATCTTGCTTATTGAAAATGAACGAAAGAATCCAAGAAAATGACCGTTTTTAGTTGCTTTTCGAATTCACTCTAAAGACAGACTAACTGCAGAGGAATAGTTGGTGGATTATACATGTTTTTCTTAACAATCAGTAGCAATTCTCACCATATAATTTGGAATAGAAGTTTGGCATCCACTTATCATACCACTATATATGATTCCTAAATCATCATAGATTAAGATAGTCCCAAATTTTGACGCCATGACCAATTAGGTGAGCTTACTTCTTGCTGCTGAGTTGGGATGGCAAGAAAATTCTTACATTCAATAAGACGACAAAGTAAGTGGATGCCAAACTTCTTACTTCCAGAGAACTAAAAAACATATTGCCACTTCCTCCGGGGGTGGGGGTGGGGGGGGAAGCCTCAAGGGCATAGGATGCACTAAAAAACATCTTTCGAGAAACGTCACTTCCAGAGAACTAGACTTTTTTATTTTCTTTATATTAAATGAAAACTAAATTACATATTGCAATATACTTTCTGAAAGAAAAATAAATATAGTTTAGTTCCTATACGTGTTATTATTTTTTAATATATAATTCGTGCCTGATAAAAACGTACTATTAGATGACTTAATCCGATACTTTTCAAGGAGGACTCATTTGTGAGATTAAATAAGTTATTTATTTATGATTAAAATGAGAAAGATAGGAGAGAAAGGAATTAAAAAGGTTTTGAAAATAAAAAAGAGAAGAAGAATTTTATTTAATTATTAAATATTAATTGATCGAAGTTTGAATTTAACCTCTTTCATTTGTATTTAATAAATAAAGTAATTTTAAATAAATAGTAATATATTTACTTATATAAAAGCGACATATAAGCTTAATTAAAAATTGATATTTATTATCAAAAATTAACAATTATGTAACATATATATCTGAATTAAAAATTTCTAAAATATAAAGAAATTGCATTTTTGAAACACTAAAGTTAAAATTATTCTTTATTGCCAAATAGCATTCGACACTCAAACTATCATTTGAGTTATGCAAACCTCCTCCAAACAATCTCTTTATCAAATTAGCTACCTCTTTTTTCCATTAATACAAACATAGACTCACAACTCTCCATATTTAGCTTTTGTTAATGAAAGAAAGCTAGAAAAAATGAACTATTAATTCCACAAATTGCAACTACACCTTTTTATTTTTGCAATGAAGGTAGCGAATTTTTAGTGTTTAGTTTAATGTATTTTTACCTATTTTTCAAATCAAACTAGTAATTTTAATTTGAAAATTTTTAAACCAAACTAAACCAATTACAACTTTAAACCAATATATTTGGCTTAGTTTGGTTTGATTTGGACAGTTTCTTATAGTATAAATTGTTGTATAATAAAAATAATGATCTTTCAAAATCTTAAATTATAGATGCATAGTGTATAGAATGCATTTATCACTATCACTATATTTAAAAATTAAAATTATTATAAAACAAAAAATAACTCTATTATATTAAACCAACAATTCAAACCATATAACAATAACATAAATAAAAAAAAATGTCCAATAACATTTAGCAAATTTATAAAAATTATTCTCACAAGAGAAAGGTAGAGAGTGAGGATGAAGGTGGTCACGAAAGATGAAAGTTGGAAAGGAACCATTATCTAGAATACCAAATACTGGATAGAGTTCGTAAAATTAGAATGTTAAAAATTGCAAATATTATCCGCATTTTTAAATGAAAAATATGATTTTAATTATTAATAATATAATATAATTTGTATTTTATAAAAATATAATATATTCAATTTGATTTGGTTCAAATTATTTTTAAAAAAAATCTTTAAACCGAACTACTTTTTCGGTTTCAAAATCCTTTAGACCCAAAGCTAAATCAATCCAAACCAAAAGTAGTAATTTTGGTTCGGTTTGATTTAGTCTGGTCTGGTTTGGTTGATTTGAGGTTTTTTTTTTTTTTTTTCCTTTTTATATACACTCCTAGTTGAAGGGTACTCATGGAAATAATAATTTTTATAGATCTGATGATAACTTATAGTTTTGATAAAATCATTGAGTTTCAAAAAAGAAAAATATTTTTTCATCATTATTACTTCAAATTGTTTTATGACATTTGATTTTTTCGTCATTTATTTATTTTTTGGCATATTGTATTTAAATAATATTATTCAGGAACATCAGATAAAAAGAATAATGTTTTTCTTTTCTGGGTTTGATTCTTTGCTTATTATTATTAGTGAAAAAAATTAGAACTGAAAAACAAAAACTTGCTTTATTAAACAAATCAAATGTTGGAATTATAACGAAGAAACTAAATCCACAATCCCTCAATTTAAATATGTAACCCTCTAGATTAGCATACATTAATTAGACAAAAGTGTCATTCTTTTTATTTATTTATTTATTTATTTATTGGTCAAATACTTTTTTGTTTCTAATATTTCATCATCCTCACCTGTGTTTTATTTTTTTTAATTTAATTGAAATTTAACTATTACCAATCATATTCTTTTTTTTTCTTGATATATTTTCTCAAACAGTTACTTTTCCGGAAGGGAGTGGAGCGTCGAGGGTTGCATTAAAGCTTAACTAGTATATCATGCCACACTAAAAAACATTGTTCTAAGAATATCATATCCAAAGAAGGAGATAGGTGCTCGCTTACCCAAAATTTTTGAAACATCTAAACTTTATCTTTCACCTCAAAAAAATTTTCAAAAATTATACCATTATCCACTAATATATCAGTTCATATAATTTGTCTTCAATCTAAGTTCTTGATTCCATTCAGATCATATCAACGAAAACTAGACTTTTTTATTTTCTTTATGTTAAAGGAAAACTAAATTACATATTGCTATATATCTTTTGAATGGTAAAGAAATATAGTTTAATTCCTATTAAGTGTCAATATTTTTTAATATATACTTCATGATTTATCAAAGCACACTATTAGATGAGTTAATCTGAACTTTCTCAAGGTCACATTTGTGGGATTAAATAAGCTATCTGTTTATGATTAAGATGACAAAGAGAGGAGAAAAAGGTATTGGGTTTTGTCTTACATGCCTAATATGATTAGGACAAAGTGGTCCTATTCAAAAAATATATTTCTAATGTATTTAAAATTATGAAATTACTATTATCTTATGTGTTTTAGAATTAAGAAGTTACTCTTTCTACATCCCATGTTGATTAGAAGACTTATGATTTGGTATCTATATATAGGTGGAGTTAAAAATTTTTCAGAAGGTTCTAATTTGTTCTGGTGTATCTAATACTATGAGACGTATAGGTGTAGGTTAAGTGAGTGTATGAGTAGTACGAGATAGGGTTTGAATCATACATTACGTAAATCTCTGGTGGCTATGAGTGTTTCATAATTTTTGTCGTAGACGTAAGCTTAGTTGGATAAGTTGAACCATGTATACATTTTATTCTTTATTTTATTTTTCATATTCATTTTTCTATTCTTGTCAACTATTCCAATTTAGATTTTCCCAACAAGTGGTATCAAAGCACTGATTTCTAGGGTTTTGGAATTTTGAGATAGTGAAAATCAATGAGAAGAATAGTTTAGGTGGTAAAAGATAGAGAAATATAAATCTCTTGGGTAGGGTATATTGGTTAATATGTATTTTACTGACAAGGTTATGTTTGGAGAAAGATTATTAGACACAGATAAAATTACCCCCGCTTATACATCTTACGTGAATTGAATAGGTTATGGACCAAAAGTATCTGATGGTAGATCTTAAGCGGGTAGATCCAAGTTACACAATCAGAGGAAAGAACAAGTGGTTGTAATTGTCATGAATAGTTATGTACTTATTGGAAAAGTAAATATAAGGATTTGTAGTGGTGGCATGATAACACTGGCATATGTGAAGATATCCTCACAACATGTGGATACTTTTTTTGGGTAGAATTTAGATTTTGGATATTGTCTCCAAAGAGTTAATTACTTTCAATTTGAAAGTAAGCATTTTTTTGTCTTTGTAATGGTCAAACTTATGATGTATTGGAGGGTTAGGGAACAAAAAAAAAAAAAAAAAAGAGTTCTTAGAATAGGATGCACTTTGGGTTGTGTGATAAATGTTTTAAAGATGCACGAAATTTAATTTTTTTGATCCAATAGGATTCTAATGGTCGGATTTTTAATTAAGGTGAAGCCCTAAAATCACAAATGGCTACAACATCCCACTGTAACAAAAGAAGTATGGGTAACGGTATTTATTTACAAGTAAAGAAGCATCTCGACAATCTAGAAGGGAGTGCACACATGACTTTTAAGGGGTAGATACTGGTGTGAGGAGAAATTCTGCAAAAACAAAAAAAAGATTGATGCTTTCTCGTGCGAGTTATAGGATTGTGTTGGATTTGAAGACAACTGCATTTTCATTGACCAAGTTAAATTAAGAATAATTGAAATTATTGGGATCGTGCTGATTTAGTTATGTAGTTAGCTACCAATGAAATTTTGATGGTTGTGATGGTTAATGTAGTCAAAAGGATTGTAACTTTGATGTTGCTACATATTCTTGAGGTTGGTAAAGATGGAATACAAGCCAAGGTGGAGATTGTTGGGTTTTATCTTACATTCCTAATTTGACTAGGACAAAGTGATTTGATTGAAAAAGATATTTCTAATGCATTTAGTATTAGGAAGTTATTATTGTCCTATATGTTTTAGAATTAGAAAGTTATTCTTACTACATCTCATGTTGATTAGGAAACTTATGACTTGGCACTTATATATAGATAAAGTCATCCTAGTTTGTTCTAGTATATACAATGTTATAGGGTGTGTGGGTGTAGTTAAGCGAGGATATGAGTGGTGTGAGACAGAGTTTTGGTCATACCTTGTGTAAATCTTTGGTGACTGTTAATAAAGTGTATCGTGATCTTCGCTGTGGACGTAGACTTGATAGGATAAGACAAATAACGTAAATCTTTTGTCCCTTATTTTATTCTTTACATTCGTTTTTCTGTTCTTATCAACTATCTCAATTTAGATTTTTCCAACAAAAGGAGTAAAGAAGGTTTTAAAAAAAGAGGAGGAGAAGGACAATTTTATCTAATTATTAAATATTAATTAATGGAAGTGTGAATTTAATCTCTTCCACTGGTATTTAATAAATTACATAATTTTAAATAAATAGCAACATATTTACTTAAATAAAAGAGATGTACAAACATAATTAAAATTTGATATTTATTATGAAAAATTAACAATTATGTAACATAGAAGTCTAAATCAAATATTTGTAAAATATTAAAAAAATCGCATTTTGAAACACTAAAGTTACAGTTATTCTTTATTGTTAAATAGCATTCAACACTCAAACCATAATTTTGAGTTATGCAAACGTCCTCCTGCCTATTTTTTCTATTAATTCAAACATAGACTCGCAACTCTCCATTTTTAGCTTTTGTTAATGAAAGAAGCCTGGAAAAAATGAACTATTAATTCCACATATTGCAACTACACCTTTTTAATTTTTCAATGTTTTGGATTTGTTCATGGTAAAAGATATCCACCTTTCTTAAACACAAATCTAAACAATAAACCACAACTTTGGTTATCAAAGGGAGCAAATCTTCCTAATATGATTGAATATAATCTAATAATAGTATAAAATCTTGGATGAGAGTTATAGTAATTTACACTTAAGTGTTTGTTGCTTTTTTTAATATAGTCTGATATACTTTTATAATGGACCATTAGAATTAAGCATAAAGTAATAAGAGAGTAATTTAATAATTATATTGAGTTGTTACAATAATTAATATCATTACATTTATGATAAAAAGAATAAAAGGGAAAATATTGTTAATAGAAAAAATCAAACAAGCATGAGAAATAATTTTAAGAATTAAAAGTTAAAGGAATAATATAGTTTTAAAAGAACCTACAATCAACAAATACACAAGAATGAATATGAAAACAATATTGGAATGAATATGAGAAAATAGCAAACAAGAACGTCTAAACTTATAAATACTAAAAAAGACAAGACAAAAAAGTAGGGGGAAAAGCAATTGTTCACCTTAAAGCAAATTTAGAATGAGTATCAGAATTAATGTTGCTAATTAAAAAGTATATCAGATATAATTGCACATATGAAAAAATAATTATTATGAGAATGATGAAACAAATAACTTTTAAACTCATATGCATTAATAATGTGTGTTAGAGATAGAAAGAATTAAAAAGTATATCAGATATAATTTCACATATGAAAAAATAATTATTATGAGAATGAGGAAACAACAAATAACTTTTAAATTCATACACATTAAAAATGTGTGTGTGTGTGTGTGTGAGAGAGAGAGAGAGAGAGAGAGAGATTGTTCGTTAAAAGAAATAAGAATGAACATGAGAAAGTGGATCAAAACTTTTAAGATTTGTCTTAAAAAATATATCTCAATTCTTCTTTTATTCTCTATTTTCTTCCAAAATTTTTGTTTCAATATGTTTCAAAAACTTACCTTATATTGTTGTACCCCAACAAGAAAAAAGATGAAAGAACCAACCAAGGATGGATTGATTTTTCTTATAAAAAAAAAAAAAAAAACTACTTAACACAATCATTCATGAAATATGCATATCAAAGGCATGCATGTTAAAGCGAATAACAGAACATAAACATACTTCTTATATTCTTTGCATCTTTTCTTTTCTTTTCTTTTATAAGAATTGATGGAGCAAAGAGTGATATTTCAAATTTTACAGCAGTAGCTGCAAAGACAAATTAAGCAGATCTGTAATTGCTTGCACAATCATCAGTTTGAAGCACTAAAATCCTTTAACAAGTACAAACATATAAACCACTATAACTTGAAAATTAAATCAAAAGACAATCATGATTTTACTTATTTATTATTTATTTGTTACTCTCCACTTTCTCAAAAATAATTATTCAATACTTTACAAGAATTTACTTTCTAATATATAATACCTAAACAATTAAATAGAAATAAATATAAAACCAAATGAGCCATCCCCCAACAATTCAATTGCAAATGAGTGCTTCAATTTTCTATGGCTAAAACATTAGCACAACTATATAAGAAAGCAAAGTAAAACAAATCTTTTAATTGTTCATGTAATTTGTATGTCAAAAGAAAACAATAGAAAATAAACATATTTGTTATTCTTCTCTTTGTGGAGTAGAGATTGTTAATTCAAATTTCACACCTGTAGTTGTAAAAATAGATCAAGAAAATTCAAGAATTGCTTGCAAGCAAAGTAGCAGAAATGAAACCAAGCATACTAATATTGCAGAGTATTAATATGTGAAACTAAGGCTCTGTGGGAATCAGATACCTTCTCCATCCCTAAGGAACAAGCAAAACACAAAGCATCATCTTCTCTTCTGGTTTTGGGCAAAGCAAAGTACTGACATCCTCCGCTTTGCTTGATTCTCTGGGAATTGCAGAGAATCACCGAACCAAAATAGTTTGGAGGCTCTGAGTTGTTAGGGTTTGAAAGCATTTCAGATTATTACAAATCAATGTGGGCATTGCACTTAATGCAGTTTTGATTTTGATTTTTTTTTTTTTTTTTTTGGGAGGGGGGGGTGGTGGGGGATGTGATATATTACTATTTTTTTTTTTTTTTTTGGCAAATAAGTTGAGGAAAGTTTGACTTAATGGAAAATGGGGTTGGTTCTCTGAAAAACGTAGTTTTTAGTCATATTGCATTTCTAAATCCTCTATTCTAATGTTCTTCATAATAAACTAATAGGGATAGTATGGAAGGAAGTCTAAAGCATATCTTGTTTAAGAACAGATATCAAAGTGCAATTGATTCCTAAATTCTGCTTTCTACCTATCTGTATATATGCCAAAAATAAAAAAGAATTTGTTTCAGGTGATAATTAGGTGATGGTCTTCAACGTTGATAATTGGGTGAAAACCACACGGTCATGTACACTTTGAATAGGAAATTTCATGAATGTATCGGTACAGGTCATGTACACTTCTTCAGTAGTTAATCAGTAATTGAAGTTGTGTAAAGATTGGGTTCGATTACAATTAAGAGATTTCTGGTGTTTAGACGTTTTTTTTGTAACATTAAACTTAGGTTCCTTAATCAAATTGTGATGCTTTGGGGCCTATTTGAATTGAGGGAAGGGAATGGATAGTAGAGGAGAGAAAAGTTTCTAAGTATGATAAAAAAGAAAAAGTAAGAGAGAAAAGAATATTATTAATTATTTATAATATTTGGTTAGATAAATAGGGAGAAAAAAGGTTAAATATAGCGTTCGAAGAATAGAAAAGAAAAAAAAATGATATACTTAGGTTATATACTTATTGTCGTATTTTATACTTATTGTAATTGTATTAATATAATTGTATTAAATTTTATACTTATTGTGGTATTTTAGACTTGTCAATAAAAATTTATTGAGAAAGATTTCTTTCCTTCTATTTCCATTCACTTGTGGATAGAATTGACACTAAAGCATTAATATTACACCTAATTCCTCCATGTTCATCATTTCCTTTTAAAAAAAAAAAAAATCAATCCAAATACTTAAATCTAAACCCTCTTTCATTTCCTTCAGTAAAGTCGATTAGTTTCCTTAAGAGAGGTTCACTACCTTCCATCACTTTCCCTATTGTTATCCATAAGACTGTTTATGGGTTAGGATAGACCTAAACTCAGCATTCTCAACACAATTTAATTCGAGTTAATTTTCAAGCGAGTTTGAACCTAAAAGTTAGACCCAAACTTTATTAGGTCAAGCTTTGGTTTGAGTGAGCTCATCTCGTTATAATATCGATCCAAAATAAATTCATATAAAAATATTATTTTTTAAATAATGACTTATGTTTATTAACTATACCTTTAAAAAAAAGAAAAGTTTTAGCATATGTAGTATGCAATTGCTGCATCTAAATGTTCTACTTTCGTTTAATTTACAATAATAACATGATAATTAAAGACCTTTCTCTTTTATTAAAATACATGAACTTGAAATTATGTTGTTGCTTGGGAAAAATCATCACGAAACCATTATCAAATCTTTTTCTATATATGTTTACAAATTTTAATAAAATTAAAAAAATATGATATTAAACTCAACAACCATATTTACGTTATTTATCAAAATATATCCTTATTAAGCTTTTCTTAATTGAATTATTCAATGACAAATTTCAATTCAATTATTTATAAATAATGTAAGAGTTGATCGTCTTATGTATAAAAGTAATATGTTTCAATTTTAATTATTCGTTTGTAACATTAATAGTATAATCAACTTTTATTTTGTAACATTAATAATTTGATATTTAATTTTCTTTTCACATTTGATATTAACTGAATTTAATTATTAATCATGAAATAATATGTTATTGTAGAACTTTATTACAAAACCGATTAAAACGCATAGCTATTATTATAATACAGTAACGTTTGATTTTTTTAATATTAAAAAATCTAAAATTAATTATATAAATATAGAATATAAATTTATTATCTCGTTGAAAACTTTGGTACCAATATCACTTTGAACTCTAAAATATCATCTTAAAAGTTTTTACTTGATATTTTTAATATAATAACATTAAAAATTACATAAAGTTATTATTATGATTATGTAAAATTATAATTTGATTATGAGTATTTATGCTATGAAAATTATGGTTTTATCTTTTTTTTAAAAAAACTATTTTAGGGCGGGCTGATCTCATATTTTTTGTTTGGGTCGAGTTTGGACTCCATATTTATCAGTTTGGGCTGGCAAAGCTCAGGCTTCGCTAAGCTTGAATGAAAATGTAAAATGGTTTAACAGGCTAGTCAGCACAGTTTTGTGCTAGGTTCAAGGTGTAGCCCTTGGTCCATGCAATCTGGTCCTCAAGTCCAAAAGGGCCATTTCATTCTATCCCTTAAGAGTTGGTTGAGCGAGGCATGGCATGGACTAGTTCAGTGAAGTGCATAGCTCTCAGTTCATGCAGGCTAGCCGATGGGCTGCTTTCTAAAATTTAAACCTAACATTTTTTTTAATAAAGGAACTAAAGTATCTTTTTTACAATTATATATTTTTTAATTTTTATGGAAACATTTAAAATGATGAAATATCAATTAAGATTGAGGATTAAAAATGTCAGACTAAAATTTATTATCGACCAAATAATATTTATATAGGAGGGGACTTGATGTCCAGACCTTTTGTTTGTTGTTGGTATTATTTTTTCCAAACTTATCAATTTAGAATATTTTTTTATTAATTAAAAGAGTTTATTAATTTCAGTATTTACTAGTATTATTCTATTGAATCTTGTTTAGTAATTTCCTATTGTTATTTGGATTTCATAATATTAGTTGGAGTCAAAGTCTAGTTAGAGTAGGAATTATATTCTAACATAGTGAGACCTATTTATATGGGTTTGTGTCTAGAGTTATTGGTAGGTGGGTGGGTGGTAGGGGTGGCAATATTGAATACGACACACCAACACATTTCCAAAACAACACGGTTATAGCGGGTTAAGGTTAGATTTTTGCGGGTTCGGATTGAAACGAGTCGACCCGTTTAACATTAAACGTATTCGAGTCATAAATGGGTTCAACCTGTTTTAATCTGCGAACCCGTTTATTTTTTTAATTATTTTTTTTAGGACACAAACTCCTCTACAAGTGATAGCTTTGCTCTTCTTTGTAGCAATTGATATTTCAAGACCAGGAAGAAAAAAAAAAGAAAGGAAAAGAAATGTCAAGACACATGTAAAGGCAACTACTTAATGATATGATGGAAATTCAAAATTCTTTGAAAGATGATATTTTTGATAAAGGGGACTCTATTGATATTCTTGAAGTTAAAAATTTTATTGAGGTCAAAGAAGGTATAGAAAGTGTGGATTTAGTGATTTTATTAAGGTTAAATTATTTGAAAAAAGTATCAACTTATTAACAAAGTTGTTTGCAAAGTACAAGGTTCGTTTGCCATCTCGTTAGGAATGGAAACGGGGCTACGGACTAGAAATCCCAGCCCACCCCTGCATTCTCCCTGTATCCCCGTCCCCAACATGTGAAAAAGGGGGGATCCCCACCCCGGCCTACCGAGGACAAAATAATCCCTGGTCCCGGCCTAGTGGGAAACCGGGGATGCGGGGGTCCGGTTTTGGCCCAATGGAAAAAAGTAAATCTAAATAAATTTTGAAATTTTATAAAACTAATAATTTATATTTTCTTAGTAGAAAAAAAAAGTCTAAATAAATTCTAAATAAGTATTACTAATATCAAGATTTAATTTAGAAATAATATATATTTGTGGTTAGTGTGAGATATTTTATATTAATAATCGAATGAAATTAAACATTTGCAAATAAATTTAGGTATGTTCAATTACTAATCCAACAAATACTAATCAATCTTGAATGAAGTTGTGTCCTGAATAAGTTCAACTTTGTTCCATTACTAATAGAACAAATATTCATTGATATTGAACAAACTTTTATTTACACAAATATTTATATTTTTATCAAATTTATCATTGTCATCCTAAATTATAGTCAAATTTTATATTACTACCATTTGTATTATATTTTGTATCTTATCTCTGTGAGAAAAAAATTTAAAATTAAAATATTAATTCGAGATAAATAAAATTCGAATGGTAGTATGAGATACAATATAATTATAATTTACAAATGACAACATAATTTTAAAATAAGTAATGACTTTAAGGATATAAGTTTATCAATCAGGCATTTTTGCTCTTGCCTCTCAAGACCTTCAATGGTTTGAGAAACAAACTTGTATCCATGCTGCTTTACAATTTCATTCTTGATTTCTCATTCACTTTTTTTCCCCTTAATTGGAACTATTTCATAAATTTCTTTTTAAATATATATACAATAATAAAAAATTCTAAGAATAAGAATTTTTATGAATAAAATTATCTAACATACTCTTAGTCAAATTATTTAAAAAGATAAAAAAAAATATAATGTTTATAGTATTAGAGAAATAAGAATAAATCAATAATGTTTTGAATATTAGAGACATAAGAATGAATAAATTATGGGGTAATATTAAAATAATATTATTAATACCAATTAAAATTTATAAAAATATTGTAATGTTTAGAATATCAATGAAAGTCTTACCATCTCAACTACTATATTATTTGTTAACACATTATTTGTTAGTGCATTAAAATTATAAATTTATTAATATATGTATATTATTATCTTACATAAGAATCTATAATTTCATAGATTAAGACATTTTTTTCACTTATCATGGTTAAATAGATATAGTACAAGTCTCACACACACACACACACACACACACACACACACACACACACACACACACACACACACACAAACACACATTATATAATTAATATATAAACTATGTATATAAATATATATACATACTATATGGTATGTATATATTTTATTTTTACGTATATTATATATAATTATTGTATATATATAATATAAATTGTAATTTTTATACATACGCACTATGTGGGTCAGGGTGGGGACAGTCTGGGGATCATGCTATTCCCGTCTCCGGCCTAGCCCCACCTAGCGGGCCAAGGTGTAGAGCCCTCCCCGACCCCATCCCGCTTAAATCGGGTTGGGCTGGGCAAGGCCGGGCTCCCAATTTAAGTGAAGAAATTGTCATCCCTACATCTCATGTAAAGTTAAAAATTGATTTAAAAAAAAAAATAGTGTTACACAAGTTGTTTATATCAACGGAATATACATTGGAGATTTTAACTCATGATGGTATATTGAAGCTTCGTTGAAGACATTGAAAAGTTTGTTTTAAGTGAGGCATTGTTGGTATTGTTTAATCCAAACCTATCAATTTAGAATATTTCTTATTAATTAAAAGAGTTTATTATTTTAGTATTTACTAATATGATTCTATTGAATCTTGTTTAGTAATTTCCTATTGTTATTTGGATTTCCTAATATTAGTTGGAGTCAAAGTTTAGTTAGAGTAGGAATTATGTTCTAGTCTTATGACACCTATTTATATGGGTTTGTGTCTAGAGTTATTAGAGTACGTGTGATGCAAGTTATAGAATAGAGTTTTCTCCCATGAGAGTTTATGATAACACTATAGAGGTTTGATTTGATATGTCCATGAGTCATTGACGGATCTAGAGTTTTTAAAAATCCTTTGAATTTTACTATTTTGCCCTCAATTTTTTTTTCTTTTAAAGTACAATATTAGTCTCTTAGTATAATTTATCCCCCAATACAAAATTTCTAGTTCAATTCTTGTCATGAGTGTTGAGAGGTAAATAAATATTATGTTGTTTGATTGTAAATTTCATCATCACCACTTTTTAAATTATTATCAAATACATTTTTAAATTTCTACTATTGGTGTAAGAGCTTTTCAAATTCTACATTTATTATTGGAGAAGAGGTCTTATGAATCAAGATGAATTCTGCAATGATGAAAATGACAGTAGAAGTAGCATTGCAGATGAATTTTGCCGTCTCCTTTGTTTCTTGAAACTTCTCCATTGCCTGAGCACTATTGATGATATAATGATGTACACACTGATTCAGGCATTCCAATGAACAAGATCTTATTATATTGCTTGGGAATACTTAGTTGGCTTTGGAACTTGAAAAAAAAAAAAAGTACATTTCCAGAATGACCCTCTATTTTAATCATATTCGTCTTGTAGCATTATAACGTCATGGATTCGACTCTTATGGGATAAAATCCCCAAAAAAAATTTCTCCCCACTTACCTAGCCCCTACCCTCCCCCCTCTCCCGTCCTCCCACTGAAAAAGTTCGTCAATAATTTGTTTCTAATTAAAATTTCCTATAGCTATGATCATAACATTTTGTCCATTAGTAATATCTTACTTTTCTAATTTGATATAAAAGAACGAAAGTTAGAAACTGGAGTTGCTAGTCATTGATTGATCATATGTAAGGAGTGAAAGTTATTATAGAACTCTATTATAATATATTTTTACAACTTTCAAGTATTTCAAATACATTTCTATTTACATTTTTCAATTTACTCTTTACTGAAATATTGTAATTCAAGGGGCAATAATGCACCAACAACCACAACATTAAGATACTTAACACAAGAGTCTTTTTTTTCTTTTTTTGAAGGCATGCAAAATCACACAATTTTGCTTCTCACATTCATGAGAAAATTGAGATTGTATAGCTTCTTGACCATATCAGATTGCTTTGTTCTTTCTCACAGTTGGTTGAATGTGTTGAAGTGCTTGATGATTCCTAACAATTAACAAGAACATTATTAAAATCATAAATAAGGGGAAAAGGCTGAAAATATTGAAAACTATACCTTAAATGGGTACCTCTTCCATTGTGACATTGCATTCTCCCTCTTCATTAATTCAACAAAGAGTATTACTACCAATTAAAAAATATATATTAATAAACACAAGGGGGAAAAACACAGAGATCATTCAAAATAGTAAAAAGCCTACCTTAGAAATTTTCCACTCATTTATAGATTATAGCTCTCTCCTATTAAAAAATTTCAAAATTTCATCAAGAAATGAATTACCCAAGAAGAATTAATAGTAGCACTAATATTCAATTGGCAAGAGAAAGCTTTTACCTTTAGATCAACTGGAACAATATCCTCTTGTCCTATCTCCACTTTCTGAAGCATTGGTGTACTCAGCTTTCCATGAAAAAATTTTTGCAACTGAGTACATTTCTTTATTCTCAATTCAGTGAGTGAAGGAAAGATTAACTCATGGTCCTCTCCTACTGAACCAAAACTTTTGAGCTTCTCGAGATTACCAAAAGTTATGCTTTGTAGTTTGGGAAACACAAATTCTTTACAAGTATGATCACCATTAGCAACTTCTTCTTCTTCTGTCACTTGGCTACCACAAATAACTTCCTCCATGGCATCGCAAAGCTCAATTGTCAGTGTCTCAAGACTAACAAGCATTTTAGCTAAAGAAGGAGGCGAGAGCAAATATTTTATTCTATAGCAACGATAAACATCTAAAACTCTCAGGTTTTGGTAGGCTTGCATTCTTTTAGGAAACATCTTCCAAATTGATGCTAATTTTGGCAAGTAGTGCAATCCCAAGAAATCCAATTGAGGAAGTAGTACCAATTGGCCTTCTGTAGAGTTTAGCCCTTCCAAGTCAAAAATTACTTGTAAATCTTCACAACCACTTAGATTGAGTAGCTTGAGATCTTGTAAAAATTTCACTGAATCAGCTTTAGTGATGCACTCAACACCTCCGCAATTGACCACTTGAATGCTTTTTAGTTTGTGAAAGGATCCATTTGGCATATTGCATCCTACTACTTCTTGAGGGCAATTGATGATATCAACAATTTTTAAAGCCTCCAGAGTAGGGAAAAAGACCTAATTAGAAAATTAATTAATCCAAGACACAAAGCACATTGAGAATTTGAGTCATTTCGATAAAGGGAATAAATAATGAGCACAAATTACCCCTATTATATAAAATAATAAACCCTACATTTTAAAGAATTGAATTCTCAACCACTAATAAGATACCATCATTTTTAAAGTAAGACTTTATGGTAATTATTACTTATATTAATAAAAAGACAGACAATTTTGTTGTTTTTTGTGCAAAAATACATATTTAATATTCTCATTTCATTGATGAGTTTATAATTTTAGATGGGATTAAACTATAAAGTTTTTAATCCTAAATTTTCTATATCAATAATGGTGGAATAATAAACTTTTTCTTTCCTATCCTAGACCCATACTTGCATTCTGTCCTTCCTTTCTTCCTACCATATCTCCCGTTAGTTTCCATCGAATTCCTCAAAGAATGCAATTTCCATATGCAAGAGAGGATTTCTCTCTTTTGAACAAATAATGGAAGGGTACACACGTGACGTGGATAGCATGTTCCTAATAATGTCTTATTATCAATTTTCTACATTTTGTTTGTTATAGAGAGAAATGAAAGAGATATGAGAGAAGGTGTTTAATTGCGAAGGAAAATAAATAAATCTAGTCTTAGTGAAAATTTTAGAAATTTAGGGTGTACTTGAATTGAAATTGTATTTAAATTTTAAATTTTATAAAAATATGTGAACTCAATATGATCATTGCAATCTATTTAAAGAATTAATAAAATTGTTAATATTTTACAAATAAAATTTATTTATATTAGATCCATTTAATGTCATATTTTTTATATCAAAGTGCATTGAAAAAAAAAAAAATACTATTAGAGAGAGGGGAATACCTGGCTAAATAAAGCTGGCGACCGATTTCCAGAGCAAAATTCCTTAAAATTTGGAAGATTCCTAAGAATCAGAGTTTTTAAATTTAAGAATTCAACCACATAATTTTCTTCCATGGTAATGACCTCCTCCAGCTTCTTACAATTAAAAAATTCTAAATGTTGAAGATGCACGAGGCATTTTGAGATTGATTGCGGAAAGAAATTTGTCATTGCATTACAATTTATGACCTCAACTCTTTTGAGGTTGCACAGCCATGGAGGTTGAATGCTTCCACTGGATAAGCCTTTTAGATTTTTACTCTGCAAATGCAATAATTCCAAATTCCTTAAGCCACACTTTGGGAGCATACTAGTGGTGTCAGTAATGTATTCAAGATCAGGAGATTCTCCCACATATAGATTTTTTAAGTTATTGAGGCCGTCTTTATCTAACTCAGGTACCAAATTACTTAAGCCCTGAAATCTTTTGAGATAGAGAGATTCAGTTTTCTTCAATAGCGTACTCATAGAGTCTTCTGTCAAGGCTCTTGCTTCAATGTCAGAGAGTACCAAATTCTTTTGCAATTCATATTCCCATCCACTCCGATGGCGAGAGTTAGCTATGTAAAATCTTTCCGTCTTCTCGAGAACCAAACCTCTCAAGATTTGAAGCAAGATTTCAGTTCCATCTATGCATATTTGGAGACTGGTAAGATGGGACAATGAACAAACCTCTGTAATCCATGATTGCTTTGCCTCTTCTTTATTTTCTGGGGCATGTGATCCCATGTATAATTCTTCTAGCTTCACTAAACCTGAGAAAATACCTGATGGAAATGAATGATGATGGCCTCGTTTGGACCTCAAATCCAATAACTGCAGATTGGTCAGCTCAGAAACTTCTTTTGGGAAACAAACAAGAGTGGAAGAATAGAAGCTCAAAACCTCTAATTGTTTCATATGCCCAATTGATGTCTCAGTTTCAAAGACACAATATTCTAGACACAAGGTTCGAAGGCTCGTCAAGCATTGCAACAATAGTGGTGTTTGAACAGGTAACCCGTTCAGTTCTAGGACCGTTAGATTCTTCATCCCTTCCATAGGTATGTTTGGCAAATGCTTTTGGCGGAGGCGGAGGCGGAGGCGTAAAAGCCTAAGCCTCGGATGCTGCAGGCCAGTTGGAAGCTGGTTCATTTCTTTACATGTAACTGAGATGGCAGTAAAATTCTCCAAGGAATTGATATCCTGAGGCCACTCTATCAACTCTGCATGTCTTGACATGTATACATGCTCACCTTTAGATGCAATAGATAAGCAAACATCTCTCACCACATCATGCAATTTAACATCCCGATGCCACTGATCACCAGACAGTAGTAGATAGCATGCTTTCAAGTGATCCACAATTGTATCAACTCTATCTCTTATTTCACTCAATTTATCTACTTTTTTAAACATCTGTAGTCCTTTCACATATCTTACCAAAATTTCGATAGGAATATCAGCATCTTCTGGAAATAAACAACAAAGAAGTAGCAATAACTTGTAATCATTATCTTCCAAACTTTTATAGCTTAATTCAATTCTTGAGAAGACCAAGTTTTGTTGCCCTGCGATGGTGGTGAGACTAGACATTTTCAATTGTCTGAGAACATCCTTCCAAGTATGCTTCTTCTTATTTTTTAATGATCCACCAATGCATATTATGGCTAAGGGCAACCCTCCACATTCCTGCGCAACCTCTTCAGCTATACGCTTCATATCATCATCACCGTCATCAGAAATTCCTGAAATTTCTTTGAAAAGTACCCATGCTTCAGCCCTATTCAATACTTTAACCTCAATAATTCTTTGAACACCCATTTTGTCATAGACATCTCTTGATCGTGATGTCAACAGAACCTTTAATCCTTTTTGGCCATCTTTGATGGGGATCCCTAGAGAAGCCAAATCCAGATCAGTCCAAAGGTCGTCTAATATGACAAGAATTCTCGAGTCATCCTTGCCAAGCCTTTGGCTAAGTCGTTCAGCTCTTCTCAGAATGCTGTCTTTCTCCAAATTCTTTAATCCCAATTGATCAGCAAGTTCGCCTTGAATCTTAAGGGAATCTAGGGTTTGGGACACTACTACAAGAGCAACTTCATCAAATGATTTATCCACCTTAAATCTTTTAGCAATTTCATTTACCATTTTTGTTTTTCCAACTCCAGCCATCCCACATATCCCAATTATGTTAACTTTAGAATCCTTCAGAGCTTGCAACACATCCTTCATAGTAGAACTCCTAGATTTAAAGTTTTCAAAATCTTGGGATAAGAGATGCACCATCTGCATTTCAAGATATCCCACTCTATCAAACTTGCTTTTCTCAATAATCTTTTGGACCTCACTTGACAATTTTGTGGCTTTACGGCTCAAAGAGTACCGAAACATGATATTTGGACACCTGCAATGCAAATAAGTCATTTGTGCATTTTTGGTTTGGTTTGCTGCTTCTTTAACCTCTTCAACTTCTTTTAGCCATTTTAGAACATCTTCTTCTATAGTTTCACCATTTCTTTTTGCTTCTTCAACTGAATGTTGCACTCGACCACTTGTAACATCAAGCTCGTCAATTCGTCTCTTAAGTTTCTCTATATTTTCATGGTAGGAAAACAAATATTGAAATTGACGCCAGATAGGATCAACCAAGATTTTTGCAGTTTTTCCAGCTAAAGATGTAACAATATCTAAAGCCATTGCACAATCTCCTTTCTGATTTTCCTTTTTCTTCAAAAGAAAGAAAACAACAAACAATAACAACCTTAAGAAGTGTATTAGCCGAGAAGAAACTACAAAGGAGAAATACAAAACAAAGAATTAGCAAATGTAAATCAAATCACCGAAAAATGGAAAGAGTGAATCTCGCTATGTGAGTTGGACTTTTACATTTCAGAGACACGTTATAATGAAGCTTTCGGGTCTATGTTTTAGTGAATTTTACAAATTATTGTCTATAAATTGTACCTGCACCACCCAACTCCATTTGAAGACATTATTTCATCTAATTCACTGGAGTAACTTTTATGAATTCTTTTCAAAAGTTATAAAGATCTCAAGAGATGTAGGGAGGGTTATATTGTTTGCTAGAATTTTTAGTCGTTTAAGTACTTATTTTATTTGTTACTTTGTTCTAGTAGTTGGATGAGAAACACATACACATCAAAACACAAACATCAAAAAATTGTATTACTTAGACTGGTAATGCTAAACTCTTGATGGTAAACCATCTGAGTTAGATTGGTAATGCTAAATTGTTGGGCCAAATATGTCCAGCCCATTTGGTGGACAAAAATAAGACAAATCAAAGCCCCAAACAAAGTATTAACCTAACAAAATCAAATAGCAAAGAAGCCGACATTCTGCGGGGCAATTTCGTTGAGAGAGAGGCGGCAGTGGCGGAAGAGAATTGCAAGAGTTTCTTCAAGCTTTGATCCTCAATTTGGATGGTCATTCGGAGTCCGATTGAGACGAAATTTGATTCTATGTGATCCTCTCAACAAAAACTACAAATCTAACGGTTTAGATTTCGGTTTTGGTAACATCCTTCCAAACTCAATTCTTGTTTAGATGTAACTTTGGGAGAAGATATTAATATATTATTGGTGTGCCTCTAGTGTTATCTAGAGAAGACTTTGTATTGCCCATTATTGTTGATAGTGGAAGTTTTACTGGATTAGGTCCCGTGGTTTTTCCCATCTTGGGTTTTCTACGTTAAAAATTTTGGTGTCTCGTATTCTTTACTTTGGTACTTTCTTTTACCTGCTGGTGTTACTTAATTGATATCTTTGGTTTATTCCTATTTTTTTATTGGTACTTGGGAAATAGTTTTGATCTTGGATACAATTGTGATTTGGGTAAAGCCTGATATTTTGCTCTCTTTCAATTTATTTTCCAACAAAGTGGTATCAGAGCCCTAGTTGATCAGTTGGCTAATTTGTGCTAATTAAAAATGGATGATTCAGATAGTGGGTGCATGATAAAATTGAATACATCAAACTATTCAGATTGGAAGCCTAGAATGGAAGACTATTTGTATTATAGAGATTTGTTTGAGCCTGTTCTAGGGGATAAAAGTAAACCATCTGATATGAGTGATGAAAAATGGGTTAGCATGCATAGAAAAATAGTTGGTAATATTAGGAAGTGGATTGGTTAGAGTATATTTCAACACTTGGCTCAAGAGACTAGAGCTGATGTGTTATGGGAAAAACTTGAACGAATGTTTGAACGAAAAACTAGAATGAATAAATCTTCTTGTTTGAGAAATATTACTCGGTTAAGATACAAAGATGGTGCTGATATGAGTGAGATTTGAGTACCTTTCAGGGATTGATAAACCAGGCAGCTTCATTGAAACTAAACTTGGATGATGAGGTACAAGCTTTGCTATGTTTCAATTCACTACCGATAGTTGAGAAACAATGGTGGTATCTGTTAGCAATTCAGCTCCAAATGGTGTCTTAACCATAGCTATGGCTAAAGAGGTAGTGTTGGATGAGGAGATCAGGAGGAAAGAACAACGCACTTTTAATGAGTCCCAAGCACTGATTATGCAAAAGAAAGAGGGAAGGGGGAGAAGCAAGAGTAGAGGTCCTTACAACAGGAATAACAGATCCAAGAGCAGACATGAGTCACTGAAAAATGTTGAGTGCTATCATTGTAAAAAGAAAGGGCACTACAAGAAGCATTGCAGAGTTTTGAAACGAGAACTTGCTGAGAAAAAGGGTAATGGTAAGGTGAGAGACGAAGAAGATACTACAGCAGTAGTGGCAGCCGATGATGATATTTTGGTATTTTGCGACGATGGTCATATCAATATTACCAGTCAAGACAGTGATTGGATAATTGATTCAGGTGCATCATATCATGTTACTCCATATAGACATTTCTTCTCAACCTACACCGAAGGAGACTTTGGCTTTGTTAGGATGGGAAACGAAGTTTCTTTCAAAGTTGTTGGCAAGGGTGATATTTGTTTAGATACAGATACCGGGTGTCAGTTAGTCTTGAGGAATGCCAGACATGTTCCTGATATTCGTCTTAATCTTGTTTCCACTGGAAAGCTTGATGATGAAGGCTACTATAGTTCTCAAGGTGGAGGCAAATGGAAACCTAGCAAAGGGAACCTAATCGTTGCAAGAGGAAGGAAGCAAAATACTCTCTACTTGATGCAAGCCAAGTTGGGAAAAGGAGAGGTGCATGTAATTCAAGATTCTTCTATTGATCTTTGGCACAGGCGACTTGGGCACATGAGTGAGAAGGGAATTCAAACACTTGTTCACAGACAACTTCTCCCTAATGTAACAGGTACTTCTCTTAAATCATGTGTTGATTGTATTTATGGAAAACAAAATAGAGTTGCTTTTCAAAGACTTCCTTCATCTAGAAAGCTAAATCCATTAGAGTTGGTGCACACTGATGTCTGCTACATGAAAGATAGGTCTCTTAGTGGTGCAGTTTATTTTGTTATTTTTATTGATGATTTCTCTAGAAAATTCTAGTGTACTACTTTGAAGTCTAAAAACCAAGTCTTGGGTGTGTTTAAAGACTTTTATAGCAAGGTCGAAAGGGAAACTGGTAAACAATTAAAGTGTGTTCGAGCCGATAATGGTGGTGAGTATAGAGGACCATTTGAAAGCTACTGTAAGTCTCATGGGATCAGGCTAGAGAAGACAGTACCAAAAACACCACAGGAGAATGGAATAGCAGAAAGGATGAACAGAACTATCATTGAGCAGATCAGATGTATGCTTTCCAATGCCAAGTTGTCAAAATCTTTTTGGGGTGAAGCAATGAGAACTGCACTTGACCTAATTAATCTTTCTCCTTCAATTCCTTTGGATGGTGATATTCTAGAGAGAGTATGGATAGGTAAAGAAGTATCACTCAACCACTTGAGAGTCTTTGGTTGTCGTGCATTTGTTCACATTCCCAAAGATGAGAGATCAAAGCTTGATGTAAAATTCAAGCAGTGTATTTCCTTAGGATATGCACATGCAGAGTTTGGTTATAGGTTGTATGATCCAGTGGAGAAGAAATTAATCAGAAGTAGAGATGTTGTTTTTCTTGAAGATCAAACTATTGAAGATATTGAAAAACATGATAAGTCTAAACCAAAATCAAGATTCTCTGATGACATTCCTTCTAATTCAGATCCGGTTCCTGCACCAGCTAGTTTTGATGTGCTAGTTCTAGAAACAAATGATTCAAATCAAGGGGGAGCTGAGGATGAGCAAGGAGAAAGTATGGATGATAATAATGATGTTGGTGAGATTGAACAAGAAGTACTACAGCCACAAGATGAACCCAGGAGATCTATCAGGGAAAGAAGACCCTCCACTAGGTATAATCCTAATGAATATGTATTGTTGACTGATGGAGGAGAGCCAGAATCATATAGTGAAGCTTTGGAGCATGAGAAGAAAGAAGAATGGTTACAAGCTATGCAAGAGGAGATGGTATCCTTACAAGAAAATCATACCTATGACTTGGTGAAATTGCCTACAGGCAAAAGAACACTAAAGAACAAGTGGGTCTACAGGTTAAAGACTCAGGAGAATAGCTCACAACCTAAGTACAAGGCAAGATTGGTTGTGAAGGAGTTCAGTCAAAAGAAAGGTATAGATTTTGAAGAAATCTTTTCTCCCGTGGTAAAGAAGACATCTATACGAGTTGTTCTTGGAATTACTGCAAGTTTGAATCTTGAGATTGAGCAACTTGATGTGAAGACAGCCTTTCTACATGGTGACTTAGAAGAGGAAATTTATATGGAGCAGCCGGAGGGGTTTACAGAAAGTGGTAAGGAGAACCTAGTATGTCGTCTCAGAAAAAGCTTATATGGTTTGAAACAGGCACCGAGACAATGGTATAAGAAATTTGACTCTTTTATGACAGATCAGAAATACCACAGAACCGCATCAGATCATTATGTATATGTGAAGAACTTCTCAGATGGCGATTTTATTATTCTCTTGTTGTATGTGGATGATATGTTAATTGTTGGCCATGATGCTGTGAAGATTGACAGGTTGAAAAATGAGTTAAGCAAATCTTTTGCAATGAAAGATTTGGGTCCAGCTAAACAAATTTTGGGGATGAAAATCACTCGAGATAGGTAAAATGGAAAGCTTTGGTTATCTCAAGAAAAGTATATTGAGAAAGTACTTGACAAGTTCAACATGAGCAATGCTAAGGAAGCTTCTACTCCACTTGCCGGTCACTTCAAATTAAACATTGAGCAGCGTTCGAAAAGTGAGAAAGATAAAGAAGACATGAAGAAAGTTCCTTATGCTTCAGCAGTTGGTAGTCTGATGTATGCTATGGTTTGTACCAAACCAGATATAGCTCATGCGGTTGGAGTAGTTAGTCGATATCTCTCTAATCCTGATAAAGAGCACTGGAATGCAGTCAAGTGGATTCTCATGTATCTCAAGGGAACTTCCAAATTATGTTTGTGCTTTGGAAATGGCAATATCATACTTGATGGATACTCTGATTCAGACATGGGAGGTGATCTTGATAAGAGAAGATCTACATCTGGTTACTTAATGACTTTTGTAGGGGGAGCAATATTGTGGCAAAGTAAGTTGCAAAAATGTATTGCTTTTTCTAGTACAGAAGCAGAATATATTGCAGTTACTGAAGCTTGTAAAGAGATTCTTTGGCTGCAGAGGTTTCTTCAGGAATTGGGCTTGAAATAAGAAAAGTATAATCTTCATTGTGACAGTCAGAGTGCTATTCATCTATGTAAGAATTCTACGTTTCACTCTCGATCCAAATATATTGATGTGAGATATCATTGGATTAGAGAAGTTTTGAATTCCAAGCTGCTAATGCTTGAGAAGGCGCACACGGATGATAATGGTTCTGATATGCTGACTAAGGTGTTGCCCAGGGAGAAATTCTTATTTTGCAGACAAGAAGCAAGTTTGGTTGTATTTCCCAAATGAGCTGGAGGGGGAGATTGTTGGGCCAAATATGTCCAGCCCATTTGGTGGACAAAAATAAGACAAATCAAAGCCCCCAAACAAAGTAATAACCTAACAAAATCAAATAGCAGAGAAGCTGACATTCTGTGCGGCAATTTCATTGAGAGAGAGGCGGTAGTGGCGGAAGAGAATTGTAAGAGTTTCTTCAAGCTTTGATCCCCAATTTGGATGGTCATTCGGAGTCCGATTGAGACGAAATTTGATTCTACGTGATCCTCTCAACAAGAACTACAAATCTAACGGTTTAGATTTCGGTTTTGGTAACATCCTTCCAAACTCAATTCTTGTTTAGTTGTAGCTTTGGGAGAAGATATTAATATATTATTTGTGTGCCTCTAGTGTTATCTAGAGAAGACTTTGTATTGCCCATTATTGTTAATAGTGGAAGCTTTACTGGATTAGGTCCCGTGGTTTTTCCCATCTTGGGTTTTCTACGTTAAAAATTTTGGTGTCTCGTATTCTTTATTTTGGTGCTTTCTTTTACCTGCTGGCGTTACTTAATTGGTATCTTTGGTTTATTCCTATTTTTTTATTGGCACTTGGAAAATAATTTTGATTTTGGATATAATTGTGATTTGGATGAAGCCTAGTATTTTGCTCTCTTTTAATTTATTTTCCAACATAAACTGAGTTACTACATTATCAATAAATTATGATATGAGAAGAGAAAGAAGAAATTTCTAGAACCTATCAAAATTAGCGTAGATGATTCTATTGCTGAAGGTAGCGGGTGTTCATGGTTTAGTTTAATTTAGTTTTACCTATTTTTCAAGTCAAACTAGTAACTTTAATTTGAAAATTTTAAAACCCAATTAAACCAATTAAAAATTTAAACCATCATATAGATGCATAGTTACATTTTTCGCTATATTTTAAAATTAAAATTAGTGTAAAACAAAAATAACCATATTGTATTAAATCAACAAAAACCTTCTAAAAATAACAAATATTAAAAAAATGTCCAAGAAATTTAATAAATTTGTAAAAATTCTTATCACAAGAAAAAGGTAGAGAGTGAGGATGGAGGGGGTCATGAAAGATGAAGTTGAAAAGAGACAATTGTTTGGAATGCCAAATATTAGATAAGGTTACTAAAATTAAAATTTGCAAATTTGCAAATATTTTTCCTCATTTAAATGGAAAATAATATTTTAATTAATCATAATATAACAATATAATATATATTTTATAAAAATATAGTATATTCAATTTGATTTGGTTGTAATTAAAAAAAAAACCTTTAAACCAAACTAAAATTTCAGTTTAAAAATCCTTCAGACCAAAACCAAACCGGTCCAAACCATTTGGACGATTTACAAAGGGTTTTTTTTTTTTTTTTTTTAAAACGTCCGCAGCTAAAGGCTACTCGCGGGAATAATAATTTTATAGATTTGATGATAACCTATAAATTTGATAAAATCATTGAGTTTCACAAAAAGAAAAGCACTCTTTTTGGTCATAGTTACTTCAAATTAATTGTTTTATGACATTTTTCTACAATATATGGTTTTTTTTTTTTTTGCATATGGTACTTAAATAATATTGTTCATGAACACTAGATAAAAAGAATATTTTTTTGAATTTGATTATTTGCTTATTACTATTAGTGAAAAAATTAGAATTGAAAAAGAAAAACCTGTTTATTAAACAAATGAAATGTTGGAATTAGTAATGGAGATAAATTCACAACCCTTCAACTTAAATGTGTAATCCTCTAGATTCACGTATATTAGTTAGACAAGAGTGTTATTCTCTTTTTTATTTATCTATTTATTTTTTGGTCAAATCCATTTTTGTTTCTACTATTTAATCTTCATCACCTATCTTTATTATTTATTTTTTGAATTGAATTGAAATTACCATGCACTAAAAAACATTTTTCTAAGAACATTATATCCAGAGAACTAGAAATTTTTATTTTCTTTATATTAAATGAAAACTAAATTACATATTGCTCTGAATGGTAAAGAAATATAGTTTAGTTTCGATAAGTGTCATTATTTTTTAATATATAATTTTTGCTTGACAAAAACGTACAATTAGAGGATTTAACCTGATACTTTCTTAAGAAGATCTCGATTATGGGATTAAATAATTTATTTATTTATGATTAAGATGAGAAAGAGAGATGAGCAAGGAACAAAGAAGGTTTTAAAATAGAGGAGGAGAAGGATAATTTTATTTAATTATTAAATGTTAATTGATATGAGTGTGAATTTAATTTCTTCCATCGGTATTTAATAAATTAAGTAATTTTAAATAAATAGCAACAATTTTCTAGAATAAAAGAGATATATAAACGTAATTAAAATTTGATATTTATTACAAGAAATTAACAATTATGTAACATGTATGTCTGAATTAAATATTTGTGAAATATTAGAAAAATTCGCATTTTGAAACACTAAAGTTAAGGTTATTCTTCGTTGCCAAATAGCATTCGGCACTCAAACCGTCATTTGAGTTACGCAAACCTCCTCCAAACAATTGCTTTATCAAATTAGGTACCTATTTTTTTCCCATTAATTCAAACATAGACTCGCAGCTGTCGTATTTAGCTTTTGCTAATGAAAGAAGCCTAGGAACCCTAGAAACAATGAACTATTAATTCCACTTATTGCAACTATACTTTTTTATTCTTTCAATGTTTTGGATTTGTTTCTTGGTCATGGTAAAAGAAATCCACCTTTCTTAAATACAAATCTAAACTGTAAACCATAGCTCTGGTCATCAAAGGGAACAAATCTTCCTAATAATCCGATCTAATATAATCTAATAATATTATAAAAATGTAGATGAGAGTCATAGTAATTTACACTAATTGGTTTTTTTTTTCTTTAATGGTCTAATATACTCTTATAATGGACCATTAGAATTAAAAATAAAATAATAAGATAGAGTAATTTAATAATCATATCGAGTTGTTACAATAATTAAGATCATTAAATTTATGATAAAAAATAAAAAGGGAAAAGTATTATTGATAGAAAAAATTAAATAAGCATGAGACATAATTTTAATAATAAAAAATTTAAAAAGAAGATACAATCTACAAAAACATGAGAATGAATTTGAAAACAACATTAGGATGAATATGAGAAAATAACAAACAAGAAGTTATAAATTTATAAAAACTAAAAAAGACACAATGAAAAAGAAGGGAAAAAGCACTCGTTCGTCTTAGAACAAATTAAAAATGAATATGAGAATTAATATAATTGCACGTGCTTGGTGCTACAACAAACATGAAAAAAATAATTATTATGAGAATGAGAAAATAATAAATAACTTTTCAAAATCCTACACACTAAAAACATGCAAGAGAGAGAGATTGTTCATTAAAAGAAATAAAAATGAACACGAGAAATTAATAATTTTGCTAACTAAAAAGTGAATCAAAACTTTTAAAATTTGTCTAAGAAAAAAAAAATCTCAATTCTTCATTTATTCTCTATTTTCTTCCAAAATTTATGTTTCAATATGTTTATTCGCCTTATAGTATTGTACCCTAAAGAGAAACAATACTGAAAGAGCCAACAAAGGATGGATTGATTTTTCTTACAAGAAGAAAACTAATTAACAAAATCATTAATGTAATATGCATATCAAAGGCATACATGTTAAAGTGAATAACAGAATACAGATGTACCTCTTATATTTCTTTTGATCGTTTCTTTTCTTTTAAATCAATTGATAGAGTAGAGAATAATATTACAAATTTCACAGGAGTAGCTACAAAGACAAATTAAAAAGATCTATAATTGCTTGTAAAGTAATAGAAATAAAGCAATTAAAACCCCAAACATATCAACCATTATAACTTAAGAATTAAAACGAAACACAATTATAAATTTACTCGTTTATTGTTTCTTTGTTACTAGCTATTTTCACAAAAATAATTATTTTAATACTTTATGAGAACTTGCTTTCTATTATTTAGTACCGGAACAATGAAAAAAAAAAAAACATAAAACCAATTGAGCCACCCTCAACAAACTAACTGGGAATGAGGGCTTCAATTTTCTATGGCTAAAACATTAGCACAACTATATAGGAAAATAAATTAAGACAGAGTTTTTCTATCGGTTATATAATGTACATGTTAAAAGAATATAATAGAAAATAAACATACTGTTTTTCTTCTCTTTATCGATTGATCGATTGAGCAGAGACTGATACTTCAAATTTCACGCATGTAGTTGTAAAGACAGACCAAGAAACTTCAAGAATCACTTGCACGCAAAGTAGCAGAAATGAAACAATGGCATACTAATATTGCAGAGTATTAATATGTGAAACTAAGGCACTGTGGGAATCAGATACCTTCTCCATGCCCAAGGAACAAGTAGTACACAAAAGCATCATATCCTCTTCCGGTTTTGGGCAAAGTAAAGTACTGACATCCTCTACTTTGCTTGATTCTCCGGGAATTGAATAGCATCACCTGAAACAAAATAGTGATTCATCCTTTGGTTTGTGGGGTTGCTTAGTTTTATCCTTTTTAGTACATTGAATTCTATTGCACCTTGTTCTCTTTAATCTATAATTTATTGAGTCTGTCCACACTGTTTTTAGCTTGTTGACAATTGCCAGCAGCTTTCGTTTATGAACGAGGGAAGAAGAAATTGATGGAAGGGATTCTGTTTTCAGTGGTCTGTGATTCCGTATATCTTTTTTCCCCCCCTTTTCTTTCTCTAATATTTCTGCTGCTCTTTTTATTTGCCTGTTTTTTTTTTCCCTCTTTTCCTTTTTCGGAGTACTGCAACTTTACTTGCTTGCTTTGGAAAATACTGATAAATATGGTGGGCAAAAGTTTTGGGCATTGTAATGTTCCCCCTTTTCCAAAATTTAATTGCAGGAATAATTTAAAAATTTTATTATATTGTGCTTAATGATCTTTTTTTTATGGGGGGGGGGGGAGAGGCGTGGGGGAGGTGGAGATATGGGGAGGTATTGATGTCATTTTGGCCAACTTTTCTTTATACAATCATGTGGAGGATGACAGATGTGTGAAAGGGAGTTCTTTAAGATCTCAAACTTATATCTAGCATTAATCTGCAGACGCTTAGCACTGCCATTAGTTAAGATAAATCTATTTAAGAATGTAAGAAAATGAAATGCGGAGTAGGATACTTAATTGTGTATGCATGAATTCAATGGTAAATATTTTTTGATAAATGAATTGGTGTCCACTGGTAACTTTTCAAATTTGGATTCTTTCCTTCTAGAAGCTTTCCTTTTTTTTGGTTAAGAAACCTTCCTTTTCCTGTGTACGTCTCCATGCCCTCTCAAACAATAAGAACAAGATTTATATAAGCTCTTTCAACTACTTTGGCGTGTGGCCATACCTTGAAGTGAAAAGCTGAATGTCATGTTGGGGTAAAACAGGGGATGCACAGTAGCAACGGACAAAGACAAGCAATTTCAACAACCAAGTAACTCAACAAAACTTCAGTGACAAACACTAGAATGAAATAATAGGAGCACTAGGAAAAAATGAAATGGCAGCAATAATGAAAGCTAAAAACACAAACAAATACAAAATTATTATGAATTATTGGAATATTTATTAATTTGTGGAGGCTCCACTAATTATGGATTTATGTGAATTATTAGAAGATTTTTATGGATGTCCACCATTTAGTGGAGACACCACTAATTAAGATTAGTGGAAGATAATGTATGCCATGATGTAATCCACTAATTAGAACTCTATAAATAGAGCTATTCTCTAAGCTTGTAATACACCATTATTTTGTGAAAGAAAGATTAGTGAAAGAAAGATTAGAGAAAATTGTGAGAGAAAAGAAAGAGAGAAATTCTTGTGCAAAATAGTTAGACTTTTATTAGTGTGTAGTGTGAAGATTTTATTCTAACACTACCCTAATTTTATAACACGTTATCAGCACGAGTCTCTACCGGTACAAAAGCCGGAAGACTAAGCACGAGTTTACGCCGTTACCAAAGCCAGAAGACAGGTACGCATTTATTGATCTCTATGGCTAACATCGCGAAACTCGAATTTGTAGCCCTTGATATTTCTGGAAAAAATTATATATCATGGGTTCTCGATGCAAAAGTGCATCTAAATGCTGAAGGCCTTAGTGAAACTATTCAAGCAAATAATAGTGCATCTGCACAACACAAGGCTAAAGCTTTGATTTTTATTCGTCGTCATCTCGATGAAAATTTGAAAATGGAATATCCTACCGAAAAAGATCCATATGGCACTATGGGTAAATTTAAAAGAAAGATTTGACCACTCGAAGATGGTCGTACTACCTCTTGCACGGTATGAATGGTTGCACACGAGGTTACAAGATTTTAAAACCGTGAATGAATATAGCTCCGCAATGTATAAAATTACATCTCAATTAAAATTATGCGGAGAAAAAGTGAGTCGATGCGAGATATGTTGGAGAAGACATTCTCCACCTTTCATGCCTCGAATATTGTCCTGCGACAACAATATCGAGAAAAGGGGTATACAAAATTTACTGATTTAATTACTGCCCTCCTTATTGTAGAGAAAAATAATGAGTTATTATTGAGAAATCATGAAGCGGACCAAGCGGCTCTACGGCACTCCCGAAGTGAATGCTTGTTGGCTCCAGCAGAAGCCATCGTTATAGTCGTGGTCGTGGCCGTGGCCGTGACCGTGGTTATGGTCGTAGACACGCTCGATATTTTCCTTATCACAATTATAATCAAACTGTGAGAAATACTGGCCACTTGAAGTGGAACAGAAAAGATCAAAAGGGAAAAGAAAAAGAAATTGAAGAAAAGCATGAGGATATATGTTATAGATGTGGCATGAAAGGTCATTGGTCACGAAAGCGTCAGTACGGCTAAGCATTTAGTTGAATTGTATCAAGCTTCATTGAAAAATAAAAATGTGGAAGCAAATTTTTCTCAACATCTAATAAATAATGCTGAGGATGACGATATTGATCCTGAAGATCTTAATATCAATATTACTCATATGGATGTATCGGATTTTTTTGAACACCCAGATGGTAGGATAGACCATTTAATTGGTGATGGCAGTGTCCAGAAGAACTAAAGCCTCACCACTGATATTTTTGTATTTTCATTTTCATTCTATTCTAATAATATTTACGTTTACATATATATATTTGTGTTCGGATAGGCTGTTATTAATGATGATGTATGCATTATTGATAGTGGAACTACACACACCATCCTAAAAAATGAGAAATATTTTTACGATCTCAAAATGAGAGAAATAAATATTTATACGATAAACGGTAGTGCAAATGTAATTGAGGGCTCCGGAAGAGCTAGTATATTGTTGCCTAAAGGAACAACAATTATTATTGATAAGGCACTATTTTCCTCAAAATCCGGAAGAAATTTATTGCGTTTTAAAGATATCTGCAGAAATGGGTATCATGTTGAAACAAATGAGGAATATGGGATTGAGCATCTTTTTATTACTCAAATACATTTGGGTAAGAAATCGGTATGAGAAAAACTGCCGTCTTTTTCTACTGGTCTATATTTTGTAAAAATACGTACAATTGAAATTCATCATCTAGTAAACCGGAAGTTTACTGATCCTATTACTTTTAGCATTTGGCATGACCGGTTGGGTCATCAGAGATCTACCATGATGAGAAGAATCATTGAGAATACACATGGTCATCCTTTAAAAAATAAAAGGATATTAACATCGAGAAAAATTCGCATGTCTTGCATGTTCCCTAGGAAAATTAATTGTTAAACCATCACCGATAAAAGTAGGAGCTGAAAGTCCTACATTTCTCGAAGCAGTTCACGGAGATATTTGTGGACCTATTGATCCACCATGTGGACCGTTCAAATATTTTATGGTCTTAATTGATGCATCATCCCGATGGTCACATGTATGTTTATTATCTACTCACAACTTTGGCGTTTGCGAGATTACTTGCTCAAATAATTAAATTACGAGCACAATTTTTGGACCATCACATTAAAAATATCCGTTTGGATAATGTTTGGTGAATTTTCATCACATGCTTTTGATGCATATTGCATGTCAATTGGGATTAATGTTGAACATCATGTAGCTCATGTTCACACACAAAATGGTCTTGCTTGAATCTTTGATTAAACGATTACAATTAATTGCTAGACCATTATTAATGAAAACAAATCTCCCAACATCTGCATGGGGACATGCTATTCTACATGCTTGCAACACTTGTACGTATAAGACCAGCTAGTTATCATAAATTCTCTCATTTGCAATTGGCTTTTGGGTCGAGAACCAAATATTGCTCATTTAAGAATTTTTGGGTGTCTTGTATATATTCCAATTGCACCAAACCAACGTACAAAGATGGGTCCTCAAAGAAGAAAGGGGATATACGTTGGATATGATTCTCCTTCTATTATCGGGTATGTTGAACCCACGACGGGAGATGTATTCACGGCAAGATTTGCTTGATTGTCATTTTGATGAATTATTATTCCCTAAATTAGGGGAGAACCAAAACGACATAAAAAGGATCTTGCTTGGACAACATCATTAAATTATCTTGATCCGCGCACAAGCGCATGTGAACTTGAAGTTCAAAAGATAATTCATTTGCAAAGCATTGCAAATCAAATGCCAGACAGCTTTTGTTGACTCCGGAAGAGTTACAAAATCGCATATTCCAACTATAAATGCTCCTATTCGAATTGAAGTTCCAGTGAGAACAAAATATTATACCTATAGTCTACTTGAGTCAAAAACACGCCGGAAGCGTGGCCGACCTATTGGTTCTAAAGATAAAAATCCTCGAAAGAAAAGAGGATTAAATGATCCGGAAGATCATATTGAAGAAAAGAATGATAAAGACCAAGAGAGAGCTGATGACAAAGAACCAGAAGTTGATGAAAGTAACACTGAAATTTCTATCAATTATACCACTTCAGGTAGAAGTTGGAATCGGATAGAAGCTGTTATTGATAATATATTTGCATACAATATATCTCTTGATGTTACACGGGATAATGATGATCCTGAACCAATATCGATTGATGAATGGCGGCATAGAAAAGATTGGCTGCAATGGAAAGATGCAATTCAATCGGAGTTAAATGCAACGGCAAAACGTGAAGTCTTCGGACTGCGGTCCGAATACCAGAAGGTGTAAAACCTGTTGGCTACAAATGGATATTTGTGTGAAAGCGCAATGAAAAGAGTGAAATCGTTCGATATAAAGCGCGATTAGTAACCCAAGGTTTTTCACAAAGACCAGGTATTGATTATGATGAAACTTATTCTCCTATTGTTGATACTATTACACTCAGATATCTTATCAGTTTGGCAGTACATGAAAAGATAGATATGCGCCTATTAGATGTTGTCACTGTTTACTTGTATGGAAATTTAGAAAATGATGTTTACATGAAAATTCCCGAAGGATTTCATATGCCTAAAGCATATAAACATTATCCTCGTGAAAATTACTCCATCAAGTTGCAGAAATCATTATATGGCACTGAAGCAATACGGGCGCATGTGGTTCACACGTCTTAGTGAATATTTATTGAAAGCGGGATTTAAAAATGACCAGGTATGTCCATGCGTTTTTATTAAGAAATCTGGTTCTAAATTTGTGATATTAGCTATATATGTTGATGATATTAATCTTATTGGAACTCCTGAAGAGCTCCAAGAAACAATTGATTATTTAAAAAGAGAATTCGAAATCAAGGATTTTGGTAAAACCAAATTTTGCCTTGGTTTACAAATTGAACATCTGGAGAGTGGAACATTTATTCATCAATCAACATATACAGCAAAAGTGCTAAAAAGATTTTACATGGACAAAGCACATCCATTGAGTATTCAAATGATCGTCCGATCATTAAATGTGGATAAAGATCCTTTTCGACCTCAAGAAAATGATGAAGAACTCATTGGTCCTGAAGTACTATATCTCAGTGCAATTGATGCATTGATGTATCTTGCTAATAATACACGACACGATATTGCTTTTCTTTGTCAATTTATTAGCAAGATTTAGTTCTTCACCAACACGACGACATTGGAATGGAATTAAATAAGTCCTTCAATATCTCCAAGGTACAATTGATCTCGGATTATTTTATTCAAATAAAATCAGTCCAACATTGATAGGTTATGCGAGATCTTTGGTTATTTATCGATCCACATAAAGCACGTTCTCAAACGGGCTATCTATTTACATGTGGAAATACTTGCTATATCATGGCATTCTACGAAACAATCTATAGCGACTACTTCTTCAAATCATGCTTGAAATTATAGCCATTCATGAAGCAAGTCGAGAATGTGTATGGCTAAGATCCATGATTCATTATATCCGAGAAAGTTGTGGATTATCATCAATCAAAGGTATTCCAACTCCTCTTTATGAAGACAATGCAGCTTGCATAGCTCAATTACGAGGAGGATATATTAAAGGAGATCGGACAAAACATATTTCACCAAAATTCTTCTTTACTCATGAACTCCAGAAGAAAGGTGAAATTGATGTGCTACAAATTCGGTCATGTGAAAACCTCGCAGATATTTTCACGAAGACTTTACTGACTGCAACATTTGAGAAGTTAAGATATAAAATCGGTATGCGTCGGTTTAAAGATTTAAAGGAATCATCTCATCAGGGGGAGTAATAAATAGACATATAGAATAGTGTACTCTTTTTCCTTCACTAGATTTTTTTTCCCACTGGGTTTTTATCTAGTAAGGTTTTAACGAGGCATATTCTTTATGTAATGGATGGACATGCAAGGGGGAGTATTATGAATTATTGGAATATTTATTAATTAGTGGAGGCTCCACTAATTATGGATTTATATGAATTATTAGAAGATTTTTATGGATGTCCACCATTTAGTGGAGACACCACTAATTAAGATTAGTGGAAGATGATGTATGCCATGATGTAATCCACTAATTAGAGCTCTATAAATAGAGCTATTCTCTAAGCTTGTAATACACCATTTTTTTTGTGAAAGAAAGATTAGTGAAAGAAAGATTAGAGAAAATTGTGAGAGAAAAGAAAGAGAGAAATTCATGTGCAAAATAGTTAGAGTTTTATTAGTGTGTAGTGTGAAGATTTTATTCTAACACTACCCTAATTTTATAACAAAAATAAGATACACTAAATTTTTAGGTGAAAAACTTCTTCAATGTGAGGAGAAAAAATTACCGGACATTTTGGTCTACTAGAAAATCACCACATCAACAAGAAGAAATACGAGAGAGTGTTCCACTGTGTACAATTGAAATCACAGTCATGATAAAGCTAAAACTTCATTTAAATTAAATAAAGAGATGAAAAATTGAAGAAAATACGCCAAAAAATCTGCTACTATTCGACACCAATAAGTTTGAATCTAGCCGTAAAAAACTGATCACCATCATCGAGAATTTAGAACTATCTCTCCTCTATAATATATCTAAATTTTAGCCAAATCAAAAAACAAATCACTATACGATTGTCCAGTTGGTGAAGACTGCTCAAATAAAAAAAATATGCAGCTTTCTCTCTCTATTTTCTCACGGCAGACTCTCTCTCTTTCCTAAAAAAGCTTCTTGGCTGTTTTTCTTGTTGTTGACCCAAAAACAATTTTTTTTCCTTTAGTCTACAACGTAGTGGGCCATGAAGTAAGTGGCCATTTATTACACATGACTAGGAGCCACCTACCCAACATATCTTCCCTCTCTTAACCATGTGGAGGACCTTGCCATCTCGTCACAGCAACAACAAACGTCAAATTTATAGTCAACATATCAGCCCTAATTTCATTTGTATGGACTTTTTACGGTGCCACCAGATTCTTATTCAATACATCATGTATCCAATAATACCTCACATCAATTTGTTTATATCTTAAATGAAAAGATGTTATAAAATTAGAGTAGTATTAGAATAAAATCTACACACTACACACTAAGAAAATTCTAACTATTCTTTGCACAAGAATTTTTCTCTTTCTTTTCTCTCACAATTTTCTCTAATCTTTCTTTCATTAATCTTTCTTTCACAAAATAATGGTGTCTTACAAGCTTAGAGAATAGATCTATTTATAAAGCTCTAATTAGTGGATTACATCATGGCATACATCATCTTCCACTAATCTTAATTAGTGGTGTCTCCACTAAATGGTGGACATCCATAAAAATCTTCTCTAATTATTCACATAAATCCATAATTAGTGGAGCCTCCACTAATTAATGGAGATTCCAATAATTCATAACACTCCCCCTTGGATGTCTATCCATTACATAAAGAATATGTCTCGTTAAAACCTTACTAGATAAAAACCCAGTGGGAAAAAAAATATAGTGAAGGAAAAAGAGTACACTATTCTATATGTCTATTTATTACTCCCCCTGATGAGATGATTCCTTTAAATCTTTAAACCGACGCATACCGATTTTATATCTTAACTTCTCAAATGTTGCAGTCAGTAAAGTCTTCGTGAAAATATCTGCGAGGTTTTCACATGACCGAATTTGTAGCACATCAATTTCACCTTTCTTCTGGAGTTCATGAGTAAAGAAGAATTTTGGTGAAATATGTTTTGTCCGATCTCCTTTAATATATCCTCCTCGTAATTGAGTTATGCAAGCTACATTGTCTTCATAAAGAGGAGTTGGAATATCTTTGATTGATGATAATCCACAACTTTCTCGGATATAATGAATAATGGATCTTAGCCATACACATTCTCGACTTGCTTCATGAATGACTATAATTTCAACATGATTTGAAGAAGTAGCTGCTATAGATTGTTTCATAGAATGCCATGATATAGCAGTATTTCCACATGTAAATAGATAGCCCGTTTGAGAACGTGCTTTATGTGGATTAGATAAATAACCAGCATCTGCATAATCTATCAATGTTGAACTGGTTTTATTTGAATAAAATAATCCGAGATCAATTGTACCTTGGAGATATCGAATGACTTGTTTAATTCCATTCCAATGTCATCGTGTTGGTGAAGAACTAAATCTTGCTAAGAAATTGACAGCAAAAACAATATCAGGTCGTGTATTATTAGCAAGATACATCAATGCATCAATTGCACTGAGATATGGTACTTCAGGACCAAGAAGTTCTTCAATATCTTCTTGAGGTCGAAAAGGACCGGACGATCATTGGAATACTCAATGGATGTGCTTTGTCCATGTCAAATCTTTTTAGAACTTTTGCTGTATATATTGAATAAATGTTCTACTTGCCAAATCTTCAATTTGTAAACCAAGGCAAAGTATACTTTTACGACCATCCTTGATGTCGAATAATCAATTGTTTCTTAGAGCTCTTCAAGAGTTCCAATAAGATTAAAATCATCAACATATATAGCTAATATCACAAATTTAGAACCAGATTTCTTAATAAAAATGCATGGACATACCTGGTCATTTTAAATCTCGCTTTCAATCAATATTCACTAAGATAATTGAACCACATGCGCCCAGATGGCTTCAAGGCCATGTATTATTTTCGCAACTTGATGGAGTAATTTTCACGAGGATAATGTTTATATGCTTCAGGCATATGAAATCCTTCGGGGATTTTCATGTAAACATCATTTTCTAAATTTCCATACAAGTAAGCAGTGACAACATCTAATAGGCGCATATCTATCTTTTCATGTACTGCCAAACTGATAAGATATCGGAGTGTAATAGCATCAACAACAGGAAAATAAGTTTCATCATAATCAATACCTGGTTTTTGTGAAAAACCTTGGGCTACTAATCGCGCTTTATATCGAACGATTTCACTCTTTTCATTGCACTTTCGCACAAATATCTATTTGTAGCCAACAGGTTTTACACCTTCTGGTGTTCGGACTGCAGGTCCGAAGACTTCACGTATTGTCAGTGCATTTAACTCCGATTGAATCGCATATTTCCATTGCAGCCAATCTTTTCTATGCCGACATTCATCAACTGATATTGGTTCAGGATCATCACTATCCTGTATAACATCAAGAGATATTATATGCAAATATATGATCAATAATTGTTTCTATCCGATTCCAACTTCTACCGGAAGTGGTATAATTGATAGAAATTTCAGTGTTACTTTCATCAACTTCTGGTTCTTTGTCATCAGTTCTCTCTTGGTCTTTCAATATGATCTTCTGGATCATTTAATCCTCTTTTCTTTCGAGGATTTTTATCTTTAGAACCAAGAAATCGGCCATGCTTCTGGCATACTTTTGGCTCAGCAGCTATATGTCAAATCTTTTGTTCTGCTGGAACTTCAATTAGAATAAGAGCATTTATAGCTGGCATATGCGATTTTATTACTCTTCTCGAGTCAACAAAAGCGTCTGGTATTTGATTTGCAATACTTTACAAATGAATTATCTTTTGAATGTCAAGTTCACACGCGCTTGTATGCGGATCAAGATAATTTAATGATGTTGTAGATTTTCTTGTACTGTTTCTGTTCTCCCCCTAATTTAGGGAACAATGATTTCACAAGAGAATAAGAAAATAAATATAAGAAAATGATGACAAGCAGGAAATGCCAAGAAAAATATCTCCTTTTTTTTTTCACTCTTCCCGGTACCGACTTTTCCTCTTCCTCTCTTGTCTTTTCTTCTCCTCCGACCCTCTACCTACCATCTACCTCTTCTTCTTCTTCATACATATATATATATATATATATATATGTATGTATGTATGTATCGATAAATATCTCAGTTATCAATCATTAGTAAACATCAAAAACAAAAATCACAAAGCAGATATGGAGACTCGTAATTCATTTGAGACATGGTCAAATTTTGACTCGGTTTCTGCAGCAGATGTTGATGTATTTTCCTTTCCAAACCAACCGCTTCTGCCTAATTCGAACACAGAAGATTTTGATATGTTTTCCTTTCCAAACCAACCGCTTCTGCCTAATTCGAACGCAGAAGATTTTGATATGTTTTCCTTTCCAAACCAACCGCTTCCTCCTAATTTCAGGTGAGATACCTTTGAGGGCTTCCATTTGTTTTTAGTATGCTTGATAATGAAATTAAACTCTCTTTTGGTTTGTTTTTTATGTAAATTAGTGGAAGTTTTGAACATACTGCTTTGGACCAAGTTGATCTGCCCCTACAAGAGACTGCTTTTGATACTGTTCCTCTTGATGCTATCCTTTGAATGAGGATATGCTTGTGCATGATCCTTTCTACTCTCTAATGGATTTTGAACAAAACCAGAATATGTTTCCAGGTTATTATACCTTTAAACATGGATTTTGAATGGTATTACCTTTACTGATATTATTTTCTTTTTCTAGGAGAAATAATGAGTGGTCTTGGCAACGAAGTCGGAGTAAGTACTCATGAAATGCATAATATCGAAGTTCAAGATATTATTGCAGACAAAATTCCTGGGGAGAAGAAGATATTGACAAGATATTATTGCAATAACTCCCAGACACTATCAAGAGAAACAATTTCGCAGTACTTTTACCTACCAATCAAGAGCGCAACCAAAGAACTGAATATTGGCATAACCCGTCTCAAGAAAAGATGTAGGGAGTTAGGAATTCGTCGATGGCCTCACAGGAAATTGGTGAGCTTGGAGACCATAATCAAGAATGTTCAGGTTCTCTCTCATACATATTTATAATTTGCAAGTATGAAACTATGAAAGATTTATAAGTAAATAACCGATGATATCACTTCGATTTACAGGAGATGCAAAATAAAGAAGAAGGAGGACATATGGCTGAGAAGAAGTTGAAAGAAGCCATTGCGATACTGGAATGTGAAAAACATTGGTGGAAGAAAGTCCTAATACACAGTTAGAGGACCAAACACAGAAATTGAGACAAGCATGCTTCAAGGCCAAATATAATAAGAAATTTAATTATAATAAACTTAAGGAGATCATAAAATCTCAAGACTCATTTTGCAGTAATTTTACGGCTAATTCTGTTGCTAGTCTCGATGCTGGCTCAAAAGGGAAAGTAAAGGAGGAGGATGTCGAAAAAGAGGAGCTGAAGTGCATAATTACTAATTGTTTGTCTTCCTCTTATGTAAATATTGAAAAAGAATAATTACAAACCTTCATCTTACATTTGTCAGCTCAATTACAAAAGAGCAACTATAAGCATGTATCCTCAAATTCATATGAACACTAGTGATATGAATAAAAGATGTGATGCTTATTATTAATGGAAATATCTTTTTCCCTTATTATCTTTTCTATTCCATTTCAGGTGGCCAGTATTCCTCTGTGATAAGGGAAATATCAAGTGTGTCCATGACTATAATCATGGCCACTGCCACAACTACGACTATAACGATGGCTTCTACTGGAGCCAACAGCATTCACTTCTGGGAGTGCTGTTGAGCCAGTTCATCTGGCTTCATGATTTCTCAATAATAACTCATGTTAAAGCTGTCAATTTTGGATACCCTTTTTCTCGATATTGTTACTGTAGGACATGAAAAGTGGAGAATGTCTTCTCCAATATAACTTCATCAGTAACTTTTTCTCCGTAAAATTTTTAACTAAGATGTAGTTTTATACATCACGGAGTTCACGGTTTTACAATCTTGCAACTTCAGGTGCAACTATTCATACCGTGCAGTGGGTAGTATGACCATCTTCAGGTGGTCAAATTTTTCTTTTTATCCACATGACATATGGATCTCCTTTTTTTTTAGTATTTAGATGCATTTCTGTATGACATATAAATTTTTTTTTTCCAGAAATATCAAGGGCTACAAATTCGAATTTAGCGAGATCAATAAATGCGTACCTGTCTTCTGACTTTAATAACGGTAGAGACTCGTGCTGATAACGTGTTATAAAATTAGGGTAGTGTTAGAATAAAATCTACACATTACACACTAAGAAAATTCTAACTATTCTTTGCACAAGAATTTTTCTCTTTCTTTTCTCTCACAATTTTCTCTAATATTTCTTTCACTAATCTTTCTTTCACAAAATAATGGTGTATTACAAGCTTAGAGAATAGCTCTATTTATAGAGCTCTAATTAGTGGATTACATCATGGCATACATCATCTTCCACTAATCTTAATTAGTGGTGTCTCCACTAAATGGTGGACATCCATAAAAATCTTCTCTAATTATTCACATAAATCCATAATTAGTGGAGCCTCCACTAATTAATGGAGATTCCAATAATTCATAACAAAAGAAGAATTTTTGCCAAGATAAATAGCATTTTGACTATCATAATGTAGCACATACCTCTCTTGAGAACAACCAAGTTCTTTCATGAACTTCTTCATCTACAACAACTCTTTACAAGCCTTTGTAGTAGTAATAAACCCTGCCTCTATAGTTGACAAAGCAACACATTTCTATAATCGAGACCGCCATGCCACAGCTCCGTCAACGAAAGTAATCAAGAATCCTAAAGTAGACTTTTTGGAATTAACATCTCTAGCCATGTCTAAATCTGTATACCCCACAAGGATAGGTTTTTCACTCCCAAGGCAATGCTTCAAGTCAGAAGTGTTATGAAGATATCTCAATATCCATTTTATAGCATTTCAATGTTCTCTTCCTGGGTTTGAAAGAAAATGGCTAACCAAACCAAATACATGAGATATGTCAGGTCTTGTACATACCATTGCATATATCAAACTGCCAATTGTTGAGGAATAAGGAACTCTCTGCATGTCTTATTTTTTTTCCTATATGGAAGGACTCTACTTAGTACTCAACTTGAAATGAGCTTCAAGAGGAGTGCTTATACCTTTTTTGCTTTATCCATTTGGAATCTCTGAAGCACCATTTTGATGAAATCTTCTTGAGATAACCATAGCTTCCTAGCCACCCTGTTACTTGTGACTCTTACACCAAAATCTGCTTTATTAGTCCCAAATCCTTCATAGAAAATGACTTGCCCAACTCTTGCCTCAACTCAACAATCCTTGAAGGACTTTGACCAACAATAAGCATGTCATCAATATAAAATAATAAAATGATAAAATCATTGTTAGAGAATTTTTGCACAAATATACAATGGTTAGAAGTTATCTTCTTGTAGCCCTGTTGGCCCAGGACTTACTCAAACTTCTTATACTACTGTCTTGGTGCCTATTTTAAGCCATACAAGTTCTTCTTCAACTTGCACACATAATCTGCTGTGCCTTCACCTAAAAGCCCTGTGGCCATTCCATGTATATCTTCTCTTCTAAGTCACCATGGAGAAAAGCAATCTTCACATCCATCTACTTAACCTGCAAGTCTAGACTTGCAGCTAAGCTAAGAACCACTCTGATAGAAGATATTTTCACAAAAAAATGAGAAAATTTCAGCAAAGTCAGCTCCCTTTTCCAATCCATGTAATTTGGTTCCGTTAACTTATTCTGACGGAGAATAATAGCCAAAGGATTGAAAGAACTACCACTAACCATTTTTTAAGTTCAAAAAATAAAAATTCTCAATTTATGTAAAAATAAACAAATAATTTATACACTTTTTTCTCATATTATATCCAAATAATAGCTAACCTTTTCGCTATTATTTATAATATGATTAATTTAGCTCTTAGAAAAATTGATATAACTTCGTAGAAAGGTTAACAATTTTTTAAGCTAAGTGTATTGACCATCACTTATCAACTATCCTTCTAGGTAATATTCTAACATTCTAAAAGATAACTCCACTAATGGGATGGCTATTTTTTCTCATTTCCTATAGATAGACCTAGTACTATAACCTTCAACGTGAGCTGGCTAATTATAGCACGTATCTCGGGTATCAATTTTATCTATTCATTAGTTCTAGATCCTTATAAAATCTCCATCCTATGTGAGTTCACTCCTAGGGTGATGCGAAGAGACCTATGATCTCTAACATGTATCATGATGGAAGCTATGGGATTGCCGGAACCCTTCTCCCATTTAGTCTTTTAAAGTAAGGGTTTTTAAGAAAATATTTCTTTAAAAAGCTTTCTTTTAACTTATGTAAATATCTAAACCCACAAAACCTTTGAGAGGTTTACCATGGATTAATTTACTCAAGTTAAATCCTTAATGATTTCAAAATATTTTCTTTTTCCAAAACTATCTAGAGGCTTTGGTCTCATTAGTTTTCAAAGACAAAAATGTTTTCCAAAACTTAATTAAATTAGTTTTCTATTAACTTACACAAAATCTTTAAATCCAAATATTTTCTATGTTAAGGATAATACCTTTTGAGAGAATTATCACGGATTAATTTTGTTCAAGTTAATAGACCTCTTAATTAAAAAAAAAAAAAAACATCTTTCATGTCAATTTCTCAAGACTTTGGTCTTAAAAATTATGTGCACCATGGTTTGCTCATGAAAAGAATTAGCATGCTCTAAAATAGTAGACAGGTTTCATACTCTTTCTATACTTTAACCTAAGTGTCTACAAAACAGATCAAACATATTAAATTATTAATGGTCTTGTTTAATCCTAATCTTCTTTACTACCCTTTTACATGCAAAATATTCAAATATATATATATATATATATATATATATATATATAACCACTACATAAAGTAACCTCGTGTGATATGGAACCACAAATTACAAGGAAAAACATTAGATCGTGCCATCTCTTCCTTGCTCTTCCAAAAACCAGCAAACCATTGCCCAAATAGTATCAAGCCGGTGCCGGCTCAAGCACCTAAGCTAATGCCATCTTCAACACTAAAAAACAAGTCCTGGCTTCACCACAAATTAGCTAGCGCCAGCTCTAGCTCTAGCTCCTAGTTCGGCGCCGACTGTTTGCATGGCGAGCTACTGGAGTTTCTCCTCATCTTATTTCTTGGGATGTGGGTGATAAGTGCTTATTATATCCATATTTGTTAGTTATTTTGTACCAAGTTATGTTAAATTTACAATCAAATGACTACTCATTTCCCCTATTTTTGCCTTGTTTTATGTAAAATGCATAAATAAGAGATGACTGAAGAAACAGGGTAAAAACAGAGCAAGAAACATCAAACTGGTGCATGGTACAAGAATAAACCGGCACCAGTTTGAAACAGAAGGATCAGAGAAACATTCTGAAAATAACATGCGCCAGTTTAGAGAACACATAGGCACCAGTTGCTTGATTCAAGATGGACAGTCACCGATTTGGAGTAGGATTCAAGATCTTCAAAAAAAATGCACAACATGGCCGGTCTGGCTTTACAATAGGCACAAATTTTATTCGGGACAAGACAATACCCAACATATTTCAAGGATTTTCAAAGAGCACTATAAATAGACCATTATGTTATCTTGTCAAGGGATAGACCAACAAGGATGAGAGTAATTCTCAAGCCCTAGAACACCAAGGAGGAGTTCAAGAAAGGATCTAAGTCTCATTTGGAGGAGAGGAGAGAATCTTCAAGAGGAAATTGCAAGAGAAAGAAAAGATCGACTTGTCTATGAGTTTATTTTCTTTTCTCTTACATTTTCTTGTTGATTTTGATTTAATTTTTATGCACTAATAATGTATTTAAAGGATTGAACCCTTATTTTGTTAGATCTTGACATCTATTTGAGTTATTTACAATTTTTTTTAGGTATTTAGTTACTTGTTGTGTATTTTGTATTTCTATTTATTAGGTTTCTTGTCCTAATGATTTCGAGAGGTTGGGTTAGAATTTAGAAGCTCGATTGGTAGATTTACTTTATGAGTTTCTCTTAAATCGCCCTCGAGAGAGGAATTTGAGGGTGGGAACTAGGTGATTAAAGGATTGTGAGGTCACCTAGAGATAAGGGCTTCATTTCTCCCAAATTAGATGGATAATGGGTCTTAATACCCCTTAGAATTGATTAGTAAGATAGAGATATCCACTAAATTAATATAAATGTAGGGGCTCATAACTCGAGAGAGAGTGAACTTTTATGAGATTATCTATTGGTGTCTAATTTAAGCTGCTAATTAACTAACTTAGGTGGTCAAGGTTGACTTGAATGGAGAGTTTCCATTTACTTGCATTACTTATCTCTTCATTTCCTTCATTGGACTTGGTAATTTTAGGTGATTTCTTATGTGTCAGGTTGATTGGTTTGTTTGACAATTCGTTACTTTTGTTCATCCTTATTTTGATTTGGCTAAATAATGAAACGATAGAAAAGTAAGGGTACTTGCCACCTTACCCGAGGAAAATGATACTTACCATTAGAACTCTATGCTACACGATGAGTATACTTGTCCAAATGTGTGTTGTGTGTGAGTTATTTTGATACTTTATATTTAAACTTGATTAATTTGTGTGAGTTGTTGAGACTATTTCCTACGCATAAGGATACACACAAAAAGCACATCAAGTTTTTAGCGTCATTGCCGGAGATTGACTGACAATATTCCAAAAAGCTTGAGTTTTGTTGATTTAGCCATTTGTATTTGTGAGTTTTCTTGTGTTTTTATTTTGTTGTGAGTCTTTGTTTTTCTTTGTGTTTGTATGATTTTTGTGTCCTTTGTAGTTTTGTAGTAATTTTTCTTGTTACTAACATTTATTTTTGTTTTTGAAATTCTATGGTGTTGTTTTAACATTAACATGGCTAGTAGTGCAAGGGAAAGTATGTGGCCATGGGCACAAAATCAAGAGGATAATAAGGATGTGAGGTTAGCAAGATTAGAAGCTTTTATTGATACTTTTAGTGAGAGAAATAGTAATTGGAGTGTAATTCCCTAAGGCATGAGTTGTGAGTTATATAGAGAAGAGCACTTTGGTTATTATCCTCAACCTAATAGAGCCTATCATTTTGAGAACCAATGGCAAAGTAGAGCATACAAGTTGGAGAGTTGTGAGCCTTCAAGTGCATATTGGAGTAATTAAGAATATTTCCCATATGACCCTCCAACTCTACCTTTACAATCTAGGCTATCACTCAAGGAGTTAGTGAACAATTTTATTGCTAATACTAATGCATCCCTTCAAAGATTGAGTAATCAAAGTGTATAACTGTTGGGATGCATGCCCTCTTATACTAGGTTTCTGATGTAAAAATCGAATGTTTTAATAAAAGAATTTATTTTCAGAAATTATTTATGAATTTACAATTATATTTGTGCACGATTACGTTTGGAAAAGACCCATTGTGTTTAAGTAAGTAGTCCATGTGAATGGAGGTCTTTCACAGTAAAGTATGGATCACGGGTTATTTAGCACATAAACTTTCGTTCTTAACCGATTGATGAGAATGAGAATCTCATCATGTTTAGGTTATTATGTTGTGAATTCTAAATGGGGAATGGCTGACCTTTAGCCAGTGAGTAGTCCACTTACTTCATGACATAAGCGTATTTCGAATACGTAGAACAAGACCTGTAGTAGTGGTTTCTTAAAGCACTATATGGTAGAAACCAAGACTACTACTGCTACAGCGTGGACTAGTACTCTACGACTTGAGTATAAGTTGGTGGTCTGACGAAGCTGGAAGCATATACTTTGATATGCTATAGTTGAGGTTCTATCGTAGGGCCAATATACTTGTATGTTGGTATGTGTGACTAGTTAGTTAAGATAGACTTATACAAGATAGTTTCTATACTATATCGCCCCTTGTGGTTGTCTGAATGATCTAAATATCCAGGGCCCTGAGAAACATGACTTGGATGTTTGCTTTAGGGTAGCTCCCTTGGAAAGCGAAAATAATTCAGGAAGTCGTGGATCATTGGACTAGAGGCCTAAGGATGGTAGATGTCATTTAGAGAGGTGTTAGTACACTTCTTCCTCTCTAAATGTATGACAATGTATAGAGGGGTATTTTAGTCATTACACCTGTAGGTCGGAAACTTTGCTAACGTAGCGCTGTCCTTTGAATCAATATTTTCTTATGGTGATATTAGGAAATATTTAAAATGCAAAATACAGCTATTTATATGGAAAGGGTATTTTGGTCATTTTAGTAGCTAAGGCGGTGTGTCTTTTAATCCCCAGTATAGACCGTGAGTCCTAATTAAATACGGGTTGAGGAATTGATCTTAAATTAAATAGAATTTATTTTATTTAAGTAGCCTGATTTAATTATTGGGTTAGAATAAAATAAAGGTCCACGGAGAGAGAATTAATTAAATTAGTTTGGTGGGTTAATTAATTATTCAGGGCTTTAACTCAGTTTGAATAATTAGGGATTAACCTGGGATTAGACTGATTTAGGCTTATTTAATTAGGTTGGTTTATTTTGGTTGGAAAAATTAATTATTTGTTGGGCCATTAAATTGGTTCTAACTAGAATAATTAATTAAGCCCAATAGGTTAAACTAAGAGTCCAATGGCCCAATCCAGTTTAACTAAGGGTTTTTTATTTAGGTCAAACAAGGGGATTAGGGCAGAGAATAATCATCGTTGTTTTACCACACAAGAGTGACGGCTTCTTCTCTGTAGAGCCAAGCGTCTCTCTCTCTCTCTCTTTAGAAAATTCCCTAACTCGTTAGTTGTTAGTTAGGCAGGCCATATACTGGAAGACCGAGAGTTCAATGTTGACATACATGCAAAGGCGGAGTAGGAGGCTTGCAGAAATCGCACCAGAGACTTCTACCAGCACGCCTACACCGGTTGCACACGTTCCGGTACAGCCAACGCTTAGAACGAGAAAAAGAGGTAAAATCAGGTTTGGGATCTATTGATGGTAAACCAATAGAGTTAGTACCCAATCGAACTCTTGATGGTGAACCAATAGAGTTAGTACCTAATCAATAAATCATGGCATGAGAAGAGAAAGAAGAAAATTCTGAATGTTAGGAATATGATTAATATATTTACGTATCAACCAGATTAAACCCTATGAGTGCGTGAAAAATGAATAATATCTTTATAGATATCGCCCTCAATAATATGATTCTTGAAACTTTTGGCCTTCTGGTAGTGATTTAGACCCCTAAACCTTCTTCAGTGTAATCTTTCGGGACTAGAAAATTACTAATCGTATTTTTCTTTCTTTGTAGAGGAGGGACTTGTACAAAAAACTGAGAGAACATTGTATCTCACATAACGCCGATATAGAGTCTTAAACTAAAATATATATATATATATATATATATATATATATATATATAAATACTTCGCTATTTCCAACTATATCTATATACTTGACTCTATCTAAAAAACGAATCTTGATAGAACAAGACAAGTATAGTTAGATACAATTATTTCTATTTGTCCTATTCCATCTCAAATACGATTTTTGATTTCTTGCAATTTTCATTAATAACTCATAAATAATTATAATTTATTATCGTCCTATAATTAGAAGCCACTAAAAGGACCTGACCAGATATAGTTAGACTAAGCTCTAATAATTTATTTTGTCAACTCAAAAAATAATTTATTATCATTTCACTCCACTAAAAGAAAGTAATTGCACTCTTAGACTTATTAGAATTATTTGAATCAATAATTATATCCTTATGATTGATCGATCCAACAAATTATCCCCATCGATCAACATAATATTTTGAATGAGGCAATTTGACCACAATGTCCCTTATTCAAATCCTCAATTCTTATATTCAATTTGACAATACCATGTGATCATGTCACAATTATAAATTGAATTCAATAGACACTTGTTAGCCCTAAGGGCTTTCTTTTATGTTTTAATTTACGACAAATATTGATATGGACTAACTTATTAATTTCCTGTGATAGGACATGTTTAATCTTTATTCTTCTAAAGTCTTCAGATAAGAATTGTTGACAACCTCTTCATCGTTGATTTCAAGATTAGAAGATCAAATGAAAATCAGAGTATGAGAAGTTATATATCATGGAAGCTTTTTATGAAGAATGATAGACTAGGAAATGTTATTAAGGTATATTTATTAATTCCTATGTCTTCTTATCTTTTAATTCATTTGACTTTGCCTTGGAGCTTCAAAAGAGATGATTTTCAATGTTTTTAGAATTCACAGAATTTTGGATGAAACAGTTTGAATCCAAAAGGTTCATCCGAAATCCTGTAAACCGTGTTAAAAATTTTCTGTCAGGAATGTGCTATTTTGGACTTACCTTTTGGATGCATCTTCGTCCAAAACTCGGATGAGTTTAAACAGAAACATTTATAGCCGTTTTTATATGACCGTTGGCACTCCACTTTTTAGCTCTATAAATAACCCTTAAAGCAAGGTTAGTAGTAAGGTTTTTGAAACATCTATCTTAGAAACATTATTGCTCAATATTTTCAAAAATATCCTTTTATCTAACTTCAAAGTGAGTTCATTGTGTATCAAAGATAAAAGAATTTTGAGCCTTGTATCCGAGAGAATATCTGCTCAAGTAAGTGGGCTTATCTTTGTTTTATTGATTTTCAATTCTCTGTTGTATGTTCAAGGTTGTGGTGTAAAACCCATAGGGGTGAGCCTTGTGTTTTGTATGTTCAAGGTTGTGGAGTAAAACCTAGTGAGGTGATCCTTGATGTGTTTGAGAGGTTGTAGAAAACCTAGTGAGGCGATCCTTTCTTGTATGTGAAGCTGTTTCATTAAGTGAGGTTAATGAAATAGGGTTAAAAATCCTTAAGTGTGAGGCTTAAGGTAGTGGACGTAGATCATTGTTGATCAAACCACTATACATCTCTTGTCTCATTTTATTTCAGTGGTTCATGTACTGTTTTTATGTTCTTTCACTGTTTAAATCTGGATATACATCTACGAGTGCTTGGATAGCTTTCTATGCTTCAATAAAGTCAGTCCATGCATCTTGGTGATTATCCCTGTTCAGCATTTTAGAAAATCGGAAATTTTTTTTTTTTTACTTGCCAAAAACCTTATTCACCCCCCTCTAAGGTTTTTCATTTGGTATCAGAGACTGGTCTACATATTCTTGGTTTAACAACCTTGTAGAAAAGATCTTAATGGCAAGCTCATCTTCTCTTCCATATGTTGAAGGGTCTTCAACAAATCATCCTCCTTTGTTTAATGGAAGCAACTATACTTTCTGAAAAAATAGAATGAAAATTTATGTGTGCTCTATTAACTTCGAGTTATAGAGTTTAATAGAGAATGATCCTTTTATTCCATCAAAGATGATTGATGGTATAAAAATACCTAAACAGATTGATGAGTATAGTGTGAAAGACAATGCGAAAATGACTCTAAATTTTCAAGCTATGAACATTTTGTGCTGTGCTCTAGATGCGACTGAATACAACCGAGTTAGTGGTTGTGATTCAGCCCATGATATGTGGAGATTGCTAGAAGTCACCTATGAGGGAACTAACCAAGTCAAAGATTCGAAACTAGGGCTTCTTATTCATGATTATGAATTATTTTTTATGAAGCCAAATGAAAGCATCACTGACATGTTCACAAGATTTACTAACATCTCAAATGGTCTGAAAGCTTACGGAAAGGTTTATTCCCTTGGGGAACAAAACCGGAAAATTCTTGATGCTCTACCAAAAAGCTGGCAGCCTAAAACTCTTGCTGTAGAAGAATCCAAGGATTTAAAATCCTTACCTACTGAAGAGTTGATCGGATCTCTTTTAACTCATGAGATGAAGCTTAAAAGATTCCATGAATCTGATGATCATGATAGAGGCAGAAAATGGATTGCTCTAAAGGCTGAAAATGAAGATGGAGAAACAAGTCTTTCAGAAAGCAGTGAAGGCATGGAAATGGACGATGATAACTTGGCAATGATAGCAAAGAAATTCAGAAGAATGGTCAACAAAGGAAACTACAAATGAGGAAGGAAGTTTATAAGAAAGAAAGGACAAACTCATGGAACTGAAGAGCAAGATGCAGGTTTATGTTATGAGGTAGCAAAAGAATTTTTATATATCTAGAACTAGATTTTTTGGATAGTTTTTTATGTATAAATGAGATCAATGGGAACAAGTGTATTGCATGGAACTTATTAAACCTGAAAGCTTCAGTTTTCTTCTAGACTAAGAAAAATATAGCATAATTAAGTGCTTGCCAGTACAGATCTTCATTTGAGATTATTTATGCATCTCTTTTTACATTTTCAACAGAGGCTAGAATTTCTTGGCGATTCTATGCTGGACATACTTATTACATGGTATCTTTACCAAAATCACTCGATATTGATCCGGGTGAACCGACGGACTTGCGTTACGCATCCGTCAACAATGATAATTTTGCTCTTGCTGCTTGTAAGACACCACCTTCATCTGCATCTTCGACATTGCTCCGGCTTTCTTGAAGATCAAATATCAAAATATGTTAAGGCTGTCTCCGAGTCTTCCGATGATATGGAGCTGCTCCAAAGGTAAGCTCGTAGCATTTGATCATGTCAAAAGTTATTTGTATCAATCCTTTTCTCTCTGTTGTTATTGTATTCCCATTTATACGCTAGCTTTATGTAGCTAAATCTTTTTGCTGCTCCAGGTACTTGGTGACTTGGTGGAAAGTATTGCTCGAGGCGATCTTGATTGACTCTAATCCGAACCTGGATGAAGTCCGGAGGATCTTCAAACCAATACTACCTCCAATTGTTACTCCCGATAAGCTTGAACTCCCTCCCCTTCGTGAACCGATTGAATTATGCGACTCTCTAGGTTATTTTATAAAGGAAGATTGTACAAGCAACAGAGGATGGGGTGCAGGCAGAGCTTATTTTACAGCTTGAACAGGCCCGGTTGGTCGGGAAGGGATTTGCACAGACTAGAAAGGCTGCAAGAGGCCAAGCAGCCCTTCATTTGTTGAAGAACTTAGAGGTTTGTCCATTTCCACATTTAATACCTCATTTGTATTGCTCTATAATTTTGAATAGTATTCCCCTTCTTTCCTCAAACTGCATGATCAATCTTTCTTGAGAGAAATTGGGGAGTCTCCCATAGCTTGTCATATTCCTCCCAAAAATTGAAACAAAGGAATGGAGGATGCGATCTAAATTGTTGTTTTTGAGTAACATTTCAAAGCCTTTCTATTAAATGCCACACCACCTAGGACAAAAATGGCTATGGTTTGCTGATGAAAGAGGTGTCATTCTCTAGGACATGTAATCTTCATTACAAAGAACCATTAGGGGAAATAGTTTTCCTGGAGTGATAGACTAAAGTTCGGAGTATGTTGTTGTGAAAGTTCTATATGAGATCGTAATGATAAACAATTATTTGCAAGTGTTGTTTATTATCTGCTATGCAAGCTAATAAGATTAACTGGATTCTGAATTGGTAAATTCAGTTTTTCCAAGTTATTAGTGCACACAATTTAGAGTGTGCTTTTACAAATTTTGGAATTTGCGAAGTTCAAAGCCAAGAAATACTTTTTTTTTTTTTTTGAGTAGAGAGAAGGTATTAGTTTTCCTGGTAACCTGGATGGGACATGCTATCTCATTGGTCATCTTTGATAGAAGAACAAGTACAATTGAAATTAGGGGTAACTCTGTCGATGCTTCATTTGTCGGTTTTTTCCCCCTTTTCTTTGGCCAATATTATTTTGTTCCAAATTGCTCCTTTAAGACCCCCCCCCAAGTATATCTTTTGGGGCTCTTTTTGAACAATATCACCCATTGAAACTACTTTAGAAAATACATAGAATTTTATAAAAGAACTAGATGTGAACTTTTCCTTTTTGATGCTATTCTGCGAAGACTCTTGTCTTTAAGCAACTGTTATTCTTTTCAGGTATCAGTTTTATGTATATTCCATAAATTCTTTATGCGAATCTCAATTTTTTCATAACTATCCATCATATGATGCTGGCACACGTTCTCATGACAGAGAGGAGGAATTTCAAACCCTAAACGTAAAAAGAAGAGGGCAGTTCTATCTGCACCCAAGAAAATAATGAAACAACTAGGAGCAAATCCAGAAAATTGCAGAAGATATTTGAACCAACTGGAGATCTCTCCAGTTGTGATCCTAAAGGTTTCTACTTCAATAAGCTAGAGATTCCAGGTATCTACTGCTGCTACTACTCCTTGCTTAAATTAGACTCGCTGAAAATTTATATCAAGTGCAATTTGCATGCATTAGATAACTTCATTTTGTCTATTTCAAAGAAATAGGTGAGACCGATTCCGTTGTCAAGAATAGGATATAACCAAGTAAATAACCTAGTATGCAAAGCTATAGAACCATGACAGAAGGGAGATGCAAACCATGTTTAGGCCTTTATCCTCTATACTCAAAGGTAGTTAGTTGGACTATGCTCCAAATGCTGTCTTCTATAAATGGTTTTTTTTAGTAAACTCAACACAAGAAAGCTTTACTAAAGTCATGAGTTAATTTATACACACTGTAATCACATAAAATGGGAATGAAACATTTGATACATTTTATCCACATGACAATGCCTCTCCTTCAAAAATATTGCAGTGGAATAAACGAAGCAATTCATCAACCCCACTCCCACCCCAAAAATGCCAAGAGGAGAAAGAATGAAGTAAAAGTCTATCAAATAATTAATTGACATATTAGTGTATGTAAATAAGGAAAGAAAGGACGAGACACTAACCAACTCAATTCTGATTTAGGGTTAATAAGCAAGTTGACTCAACTAGGGAGAGAGTGTATTGAGATCACATTCAACAGAAAGTATATATACAACATCTAAGCTTGTTTATGAAATTACTCCTGTAGTTGAAACTTTGTTCTGATCTTCTTCTTTGCAGTACTGGCTCCAATCAACATGAAAAAAGGGGGACCGCGGACCTCTCTTTTGATCTGTAAGAAACTGCAATGGCCAATGCCAGATTTCCAGTTCACGGAGTACAAGTCAAGGTTGGATTAATTATATTTAGCTGATTTTTATCTACATCTATCTCATTCAATATTAACTATTACTTATCTGTATGATCATTTGAGCCCAATAATTGACAGTAGTAAGGCCGTTTTTTCACAAAATAGAAACTCGTTGAGTTTGAACTAACTAGTGTTTCATATACCAGAACTCCAATGGTGTTTGGTGAAGGTTCTGAGCAGAGAACAGGCTTTAATAGTTTTGAATCTCAAATCAAATTGACCATACCCAACTTCGGCATTATAGAACTCAAAGGAGATCCAAGAGCTGATAAAAAGAGTGCATCTGACTCAGCTGCCTTGCACATGCTGCATAAGCTAGAAGGTCAGGGAAGGATCATTATTGGCAAATAATGAGCGTTTGTACTGCAGATGTCTGCCATCATGAATTGCAGGTATCATTCCTATGTGATTCAACTAACCGCTTGAGCATAGGAAATAGCATTGGCTAGAGCTAGAAATATAGGAGCTGGTAGACTTGTCAAGTAAGCCCTTGAAGGGGACAAACCGTGGGTTCAGGTGCTTATGCAGCAAATTCACGAAACTCATGATGTTTTACTCTCATAAAGTAGTATCAAGAAAACATTCCCGAACGACTCTAGATCACCAGCATGTGTAAATTACTAGGATTAAGTATATACTTTATATATAAGTAGATATTACATTAAAAGTTAAACTGAGCCTCTTCATTGTTTTCTTTACCTTTTCTTTGTGATAAGGTTAAACCCCCTTCTCAAGAAGGGAAAAATCACACTTTTGGTGGTTAATACTTTGCTTTTTGTCTTAATTTTACACCAAAAACATCACGAGTCTCTCAGTTAAAATGTTGCAATTTAATACCAATATGATATCCCCCCATGTAATATATGATCAATGTTGGGGAAATTTTGTTTGGCATGCCTGGTTATGCCCTTCCCACTTTGCTAAAATAATTGTCCACTCACGGTTCTTTGAATTATTGTTTCTGCTACAATAATTAGAATTATTCTTTGTGTTTAATAGAGTTGGAACGTATTGTAAACTTTAGATGTAAATATGAGACTGATAGGATTGCTGCAAAATTGAGATATTATTACATCATCTACACAAAACTAGCGCTATTTGCATGCTTACTATTATACTGGCAAAATGACCAAAGGATCATCACGTGAACCAAGGGAACAATGATAGTATTTTCAAATTATTGACTTCTAAATGTTGGGAACAAAAGAGAAAGAGAAATAAGAAATAAGGGTTTGTAAGACTTGCTACGTTACAAAAGTAACATTCAAGAAAGTTGCCTTTCTTTGTTAAACTTTTGTATTTACCTCTAGTATACTTCAATCTAAAAATAAACTGATGTTTTTTCAATGTCTTTGTAAGAAATTGAGAGAAAATAATTTTTTTTTCATCTATCTCAAATTTTACAATGAGCTAATTATATACAAGCAGTCTAATGCACAAATATGGCAATTATCCTAATAAATTGATTCACAAAATTTTCTAATCAATTATTTAATTACTGTCCACAAAATCTCTTAATCACTGATTACAAAATTCCCTAATTTAAGGGTTAAACTTTCCTAATTTTAGTGTTATAATATTTACAACCTTACTTTCTTAGAATACACCTTTTAATCATATTTTTTCACACTCTCCCTCAAGCTAGTGAATAGATATTCTCCATTCCCAGTTTGGATATAATATTTTTAAACACTGAACTGTTAACACATCAGCAAGCTGATTATTGATAGACACATAAGGTGTGCAGATTAATCAACTTTTCAATTTCTCCTTGATAAAATGTCTATCAATTTCGATATGCTTTGTTTGATCACGTTGCACAGGATTGTGAGCTATGCTAATTGCAGACTTATTATCGCAGTAAAGTTTTATTAGACCCTCTAACTTGATTCTTATGTCTTGTAGAATGATTGTTAACAAAAACAACTCATATACTCCTTGAGCCATCCCTCGAAATTCAGCCTCTACAGTAGACCGTGCTACTACATTTTGTTTTTTACTCCTTCATGTCACAAGATTTTCACCAAGGAACGTACAATCTAGTAGTCGATCTTCTATCAATCGATGACCCAACATAATCTGCATCTGTATAGGCTTCAAGCATTAGGCCTCCACTTCTCTTAAAAAAAAGTCCTCTTCTTGGTGTACCTTTGAGATATTGCAAAACAATGTGTGCTGCTCGAAGATAAACCTCTTTTGGACTATACATAAATTGACTAATCATACTCACAACATAAGCAATATTCGGTCGTGTGTGGAACAAATAAACGAGTCTTCCCATCAAACATTGATATACCCCTTTGTCCATCATAACATCTTCCTTTTGGATCTATCGGAGTACTCACTGGTTTGCATGCTGTTTTTCTTGTCTCCTTGAGTAGATCAGTTACATATTTCTGTTGAGAGAGAAAAATACCTTTATCTGAATATGCCACTTCAATTTTGAGAAAATACTTTAAATTTCCAAGTGTCTTAATCTCGAATTCTTTTGCCAAGCACTCACTCAAAGAATGTCTCTCCTCATCATCACTCCCTGGAACAATTATGCCATCTACAGAAACTAAGAGGACTGTGACTCCTTCTGAAGACGAATGTTTGATGAATAAAGTATGATCTCCTTGACTTTGTTTGTATCCTAACATCACCATAACTTTGGCAAACCTGTCGAACCATGTTCAAAGAGATTGTTTAAGCCCATATAATGCATTTCTTAACCTACAGACTGTATGATCAGCAACTCTTTTCCCATAACCTGGAGGTATCTCCATATATATCTCCTCCTGGAGATCTTCATACAAGAAAGTATTTTTTATATCAAACTGCTGTAAATCTCATCCAAAGTTAGCTGCCAAAGACAATAGGACTCTAACCGTATTCAATTTTGCAACTAGAGCAAAAGTCTCTAGATAGTCCATTCTATACGTTTGAGTATAACCCTTGGCAACCAGTCTTGCCTTGTATCTTTCTACTGAACCATCAGCTCTATATTTCATTATGTACACCCATTTACACCCTACTGGTTTCTTCCTTGCTTCCCTGCTATTAACTCCACAAGCTCCCATGTCTCCATTTGTACATTCATAGCTTGTTTCCATTTTTTATTAGATAAAACTTCGGATAGATTGGAAGGAATAGAAATGGTTTCTAGGTTATTGAAGAAGGCCCTGTGTAACGAAGAAAAATGCTGAAAGGACAGGAAGTGTGCAAAGGGGGTATAAAGTGCTTTTAGTGCACTATTTCGCACTTTTTCTAAATACAATAGGCAAGTCTATGTCACTACTACCCATATGGATCTCACTCCCTACCTCTAGTTCTATTTCAATCTGTAATGTAGGTTTGGAAGTTATTATCTTATCAGGCTCTTGCACTTGCATAGGGTTGGGAGAAGCCATCTTCTTCCTTATATACATCTTTCTTTTGCCATATCTAACATCTTTAGGAGCAGACTCGAGTGTCAAATTGAGCAAATACGAGTTCAAAAGAGACTGTGATAGACTTAGATAGCTCAGAGTGAACTAAGATAGGATCACTAGTGAATGAGGAAGTAGGATGATTTGAAATTGAAAGATCTAATAATAAGTCAAAATCCAAACTCTCATCTTCTCTCACAAACTGCTTTCCCTGAAGATAAAAGTTTGGAAAGTAAGATTCACGTTCATTGAAAGTAACATCCATAGAAACAAAGGATTTTCGAGAGGGTAGATGATAGCACTTGTATCCTTTTTTAGTGGACGAATATCCCACAAATACACATTTTATAGCCCTTGGATCTAATTTTCTTTAGTTGTGACTATGAACATGGACAAAGGATGTATATTCAAACACTCTAAGAACAAGATTATTTGTGGTGTGGAAGGTAGGATAGAAAGTGGACAACACATCCATTGGACTCTGAAATTCTAAGACTCTAGATGACAATCGGTTTATGAGATGTATTGTTGTAAGAACAGCCTCCCCCCAAAAGGTTTTAGGTAAATGATATTCAAATAACAATGCTCGAGTTTTTTCAAGGAGATCACCATTTTTTCTCTTTGTAACTCCATTTTGCTACGAGGTATTCACACAAGATGACTCGTGAATTATCCATTCCTTTTGAAAATATAGGCTTAGAGTTTGATTGAAATAAACTCGTGCATTGTCAGACCTAACTCTCTTGATGATCACTCCAAACTAATTTTTAATCATGGAGCAGAAATTTAGAAAAATAATACTGACATCAAATTTTTGTTTAAAAAGGAAGACCTAGCAAACGCGAGTGCAGTCATCAATAAAGGAAACAAGCTATCGTTCCCCAAAAATATTAGTAATAGTAGATGGACCCCAGACATCACTATGAATTAAATGAAAAGGAATGGCACTTCTGTGATTGCTCACTGGAAAGGGTACACGTTTGTATTTGATAAGTTCACATTTTTCACAATAAAAAGACTCAATAACTAAATGTTGAAATAAAGATAGAAACAAGAATTTTATAACTCGAAATAATGGATGTCCAAGTCGACGTTAATGGTGCTAAATTTTCTCCTTATTGGATGACAAAGACTTAGAAACAAATGATACTAATTGTTTACCCTTAAGGATGGTTGGTTGACTTGCTTCAAGAAAGTAGAGGCCACTCCATTCTCTAGCATATCCAATTATCGTCCTTGAACTCGTCCACTTTTGGATAGGTGTAAGCAGAAAAATCAGAAGCAGTTCAGGATGAACAACTCTAATACCATGTAAGAAATTGAGAGAGAATAATCTCTTTTTCATCTATCTCAAAAGTTACAATGAGCTGATTATATACAAACTGCCTAAGATACAAATATAACAACTATCCTAATAAATTGATTCACAAAATCTCATAATCAATCCCCTAATTACTGCCCACAAAATTTCTTAATAACTGATTATAAAATCCTCTAATTTAAGGGTCAAACTTTCCTAATTCTAACGTTACAATATTTACAACCTTACTTTCTTAAAATACACTCTTTAGCCATATTTTCCCACCGTCTTTAATCTTTTTAATGTCTTTTAATGTTTTGAAAATAAAAGAAGGTCATCCATTTATAGATTTTAAGAAGGAGATTATTCTTTGGATATACATGAATATATCAAGTCAAAAACATTAATCCATATTATTCAGGGATCTTATGAGACATTAAATTATATCATTTATGAATGCTTTTAGATAAAATATTCTTTGAATAAAATATTAGATCTAAATAATAAAATTTACTCCCTCCGTTTCAAAATATTTGTTCATGAAACATTTTGCATACATGATTAAAGATGTTGAAAATAATACTACAATTTAGATAAAGTTTCTATTCTATCCATATTAAAAGCATGATAGTTATTGGTTGGTAAAAATTTTCAAGAAATATGAAGAAAGAAAAATTTTGGAAAGTTGTGCATTTGATTTAGAATAAATGAGGGTAAAATGAAAAAAATTAATTATTAGTTTTAGAAATATGTACATGAATAAGTATTTTGAAACAAAATAAAAAAGTTTTTATGAACAAGTATTTTGAAATGGATGGAGTATTTTACCAAAATAATGATTGAATTCAAAATAGAAGTTTAAAAATTAATATTTCTCGATTTTTGAAATGCATCTTCAACAATCCTCCATTTGTTTTGAAAATTGAATGATATAATGTCTTCAGACTTAAACTACTCTTTCCGTCCTAAATTATTAGTCCACTTTCTAATTTAATCTGCCTCAAATTATCTATCTTTTTAGGAAATCAAAATTTAATATTTCAAATTTACTCCTATTTAATAGCATTCATTTGGTTAATTCTCAAGAAATATCAATAACAACTTGGAGAAAGAATTAAATATTCAACAATATTTTGATCCATTTTCTAATAATAATTAAATACTTAGGAGAGAAGTAATTTGAAGTTATATCAAAGTTTCGAGGTTTGTGTACTTCTTAAGATACTTATCATTGAATTTTTAAGGATAAAAATAGAAGAGAATGTTTAATTAACTAAAAAAATTACTTTTTTTAATCTCAGCATAATCGGTTAAAGTGGGTAGATAATTTGAGACGGAAAGAGTATTAGCTAGTGTATGCATCTCTAGTTTGTTGAGTTATTTAGTGATTGAAGTCTTAAACTATATATCTCATTGAATGAAATAAAAATACCTCACACTTGTTATCAATGCAACAGGAAAAATACTAAATGTTTTTTGCACCTTACTTCCATATGCCCAAGTGGTTTAGGATTTAGCCTCTCTGATTCTATTGAAACGGTTCCACTTCACACTTAGGTAAGTTCATTAAAAATGATGTTGTATATTCCAACTAAAATATTCTATGAATTTATTAAGTGAAATTAACCTCGTTGTCCTCAATATAGTAAGATTAAAGCGGTAAGCCTATCAAAAGTGTTACTACGCACTCCAATTAGGATTGGTTTTATAGACTTATTAAATTTTAACCTCCTAAAAATGTTGGAATTTTATAATTTTATTTGTTTTTCCCTTTGAACCTAGGAGAATATCACTACATAAGGTTGTTATTGTACAACTCGTTTGAATATAGGCTTAATTTCATTTCTTTATTGGTTCTAGACACCAAATCTCTGCCCTAAACCTTTTGACAGAGGCCAATTTGAATCTAGATGATAAATGGAAATGACTTGATCTCCTAAAGCCTCTTTACATAATTGTACTTGAGGAGCACCTGTTTGTGTTTGCCCTTATAACAATCACTTAAAACAAAGTAGCCTATTGTAAAAGATGGCATTGGTTTACTCTTAAATGGAAATATTAATTAATATGCCCCTCAACCAATCAGCTTCTTCGCTTCACTAGCGGAAGATAAAGCTGCAACTCAGAAGTGAACTTCCATCCTACAATTCCTTTGCCAACCACCTTCACAGAAGATTGATTCGTTAACTATTTCAGGTCTTGAAGTTGTTTCGATCCCCCACAGCATACTAAGATGCAACAATATCAATCACTAGCTTTTTATTTACCATCTTGAATTCCTTATAGAATGTCTTAATACTTGCTTCTTCTGCTTAATAGATGGTTGGCAAAGTGTCCCATTAACTCTTTTGCTATCTTGCACCATTTAGAGGACTGATCACTTGTTGGTCATGTTACCAAGAATATGATTCCTGCACATATAGTCATCATCCTTTCATTGAGCAATCTTTTCGTTAATTTAGACAGCGTATCTAATGACGTTTCATTAACAGGAACATTAGGATAAGATTGATCGAGTACATATACCAACTTTAGGTAACGAAAAAGAATTCTATTTTTCCTTGCCACTTGAGATAGTCTTTTCCATCAAAGGCCTCAAAATTAGAATTTGGTAAGGAACAACAACAGTTGATGAAGCCATAGAGACAACTATTTTCAAATTGTTGGGAACTCAGAGCGGTATTATAATATCTTTAGATTGTTGGCTCCTAAATGTTGGAAACTAGAGAGAGAGAAATAAGAAACGAGGATGTGTAAAATTTAGAGGCGTGTAAAATAAACTTTTTTAAAATAGTTGGAGCCTCCTCAGAGTACGGAAGAACAATTGGTAACACTATCTCTAGGATTCGACTTAGTTGCAAAACTAACATTAAAAAAGGCTGCCTTTCTTTCTTGACCCTTCGCATTCACTTCTAGTATGTTTCAATTTAAGAATAAACTCTTTTATTTTTTTTAATTTCTTTAATCTTTCTAATATCTCTTCATGTTTTGAAAATAAAAGAATTTCCTTTATTTATAGGTTTCAAGAAGAAGATTATTTTATGAATATATATATATGATTGTGTTGGGAAATAAACCAAAAGAGAGCAAAAAACCAAGCTCCAAACAAAATACAAATTATCCTAAGATCAAAACTATTTCCCAAGTGTCAATAACAAATAAGAATAAACGAAAAATACCAAATATAATCACTGAAGTAGGTAAAAGAAAGTACCAAAGTAAACAACACGAGACACTAAGATTTTTTAACGTAGAAAACTCGATATAGGAAAAATCACGGACTTAATCTAATAAAAACTTTCACTATCAATAATAATGAGAAATACAAAGTTTTCTCTAAATAAAATTAGATGTATACCAATAATATATCAATACCTTCTCTCAAAATTACAACTAAACATAAATTGAGTTTGGAAATATGTTACCAAAATCGAAATCTAAACCATTAGATGTGTAGATCTTGTTGAGAGGATCACGCAGAGCCAAATTTCGTCTCAATTAGACTTCGGATCGTTATCCAATCAAGGATCAAAGGCTTGAAGAAAACAACAATAGCTTCTTCTTGCCGCCACTATTTTTGGTGCTTTTCACCGTCTCTCCACGTTACCAAAAACCACAGAAAGCCTAATTAACTTTTTGTTTCCTTTTTTTTTAATGTTCTTGTGGGCCTTTTGTTTTCTAACCAAATTGGCTAGAAACTTGAGCCCAACAATCTCCCCTCTAGCTTATTTGGGGGTACAACCAAACTTGCTTTTTGTCTACAAAATAAGAATTTCTCCCTAGGCAACACCTTAATCAACATATCGGAATCATTATCATCCGTGTGCTTCTCAAGCGTTAGGAGCTTGGATTCCAAAACTTCTTTTATCCAATGATATCTTACATCAACATGTTTGAATCGAGAGTAAAATGTAGACTTCTTACATAGTTGAATGCTACTCGACTATCACAATAAAGATTATACTTCTCTTGTTTCAAGCCCAATTCCTAAAGAAACTTCGCAACCACAAAATCTCTTTACAAGCTTC